>VZTX01026579.1:972922-1244998 GCA_013400915.1 Pardalotus punctatus | reverse complement strand
TTTTTTTTTTTTTTTTTAAAGCTTGGGACATTTCTGTCTGCAAACTGACCCATTCCTTAAGCATATATACACGTCACTTGAGGATTTAATAGTCAGAGACATTGAGAGACTGTCCAGATCCCTCTTTTACAGTCCAAGAGACAACTCCAAGAAGCTGAAATACTACAGGGGTTTGAAACTGTGTGCACAAAGAGTTTCTATTTCTTCAGTTAGTTAAAGTGTTTTGTTTCTATAATTTCATATGCATTAAAAATAAATGTATAGCAAGTAATATTTTAACTAACTTTCTGTTATACTGTTGGCATCATCTCCAAAACAGTTGTATGTCTTAATGACATTCCATTTATTTAACTGCTTTTCTCATTAAAAACACTGCCCTGGTGGTACTGATTGCTCAATGTTTGACTCTAGATTATACAGATCTGCTTGCTCTGAAGAAACCAAAACCCAGGGCAGAGCAGCAACCTCAGAGAAGGAAACTTCCTTGTTAAGAGTTTAATGGGTTGAGGAATAACATGCATTGGCAGATGCATTATTATCCAGGAAATTACTCACCCCTGTTAGTGATTCTTACTGAAAATGCTAAAATAATTTAAAAAACAGAGTCTTTCAACTTACAGTGGGTCCAGTGCTATTAAAATGGTCATGCACAATACTGCACATTGAGAGGTTTTTGAAATTAAATTAAATTAAAGACAAAAACTGATGAAGGATTTTTCATTTTGTTTGATTTATCCAGAAAGCAGATTTTATCAGTGCCCTGAATGGGTTTGCTACAACACAGTAAGGATCTACGCACTTTGAGCTCCTAAATCCTCATTTTTCCTTCTCTTCACAAAGCTGGCCTGGCCAAGGATTTGTACTTTGAAGGCAGGCCCTTGCGCTAATAAAGGGTGGGAAAAAGTGTTATAGGGATTTCTTATGCTTCTAGTATGAGAAAGTAATTTTTGTTTTAAGCTCTTCCCTGGCTAAAATTGGGGTTTTGCCCTTGCAGTGAAGATCTTGGGATGTAGACCCAGCCATTCTGGTCCAACGATGGCTGCCAGTTGGAAAGGCCCCTCCAGGATGTGCAAGCAAGGTTTTATCTGTGAAAAGTCCCACGTACTCCTAATTTCCAATCAGTACATGGTGGCCCTGAGGCTCAGTGGGAGAAGGGGTGCTGTCAGGTCCCTAGAGCACTTTGAGAAGGTCAGAATGGTACCCCCACTCTCTGAGTCTCTGCTGCATTTTGCAGGATGCACATCCCAAGGATGGTAGGGTGCTCTCAGTAGAGCGTTTCTATCCACAGAGCACATGCTGTATGTCCTGTTTCCTGTATTTGTGCCTCAGGAGGCTCTGCTGTGCTACACAAGATGAGCAGTTAGGTGATACAAAGTCTTGACTTCATCTATTCCCTGTGAAATCAATTGATACCAATACAGGGAAATTCAAGGAGTTGCTCAGGAAATGGAGTTTACAGGTTATTGTCTCATTTTCTGCCTGTTCTGTGGATGGACCATTCTGTGCAAAGATCAGAGTTGAAATACGGTTCAACACAGAGACCTGCAGACCAGGAAGACATGAGTAACACACTGAGATTGGAGCTGTTTAATAATACAAACACTCCAGTGATGTGCCAGGTGCTGCCTGAAGGCATCAGCTTTCAGATGAGACCCTCAGCTCTTTATCTGGGCTCTAGAATTTTGTAGATAAATGATCACACTGCACTTCTAAGAAGAGCACAGGGACAAACCCAGGTTTCTAACCAACATTCACTTTCTTAACACATCATATAACACACAGGGCTGTTACTGACTGAAGCTTGGTGTTAATGTTTGCCTACATTGTCACTGTACTCACCAGCACCTAATTCATCTGAAAATGGTCTTTAGGATTTTGAGAGAGATATTAAATAAATCCAAATTGCTTTTTTCCATTTTGTCTCACGTATAAATCTCCATAAATATAAACCCATCCTGTGTGTGCAGTCTGGGCACAAGCTTTGCTCCTCATTCAAATGAGAGTTTTATACATCCTTACGTAGAAGCAATGTAATTTCTGCCTTGAAAATAACATACTGAAAGGGACTGCAAGATTTGTAAAAATTCAGTAGCTCAAGTCACAGGTGTACTTCTCTTGAATCACTTTCCTGAAGGAGTTTGTCTGTGTGTAAAGCAAAGGCCATGTGAGAAGCAGAGACCCCCATGCCAGCATTTCCACCTCTACTCATTATCATCAGACTCAAAAGTTATTTCTGTAAGCAGCAGTTAACCAGCAGTGGTTTCATTTTTCTGGGGCTTGTAGGTTGTTCTCTGCAGAATGCAATCTCACATTAGAACTTAATTATTTTAGGAGTTTGGAGAAGTAAAATCCTTGACAGCAAGTTAAGTATGAGCTCACAGAACCAGGGGTCCCCATCCAAACCACGTTCCTCTGCTGATTATGGATTTGTCAAAAATCAGATTTAGTTGATTTAGTTTTTGTTTATTACGTGCATTGTCTTTGTAATATCTGACAGAATCTTTGAATGCTAGGACAAATGAAAAAGTTCCTGTGCAAAGTTCATAATTTGTTGGGCAAATTAATATACATTATTAAGACCACCAAGCATCTATTAAAAACTGCAGTGATGTATGGCAAGGAATAAGAGATTGTGTTTTGAGGAAAAAGATGTGTTTTCTATTTATCTAACCATTTATCATGGGGATGAATTCATTTCGTTATGCTATCTTTCCTAACCTGGCCTTTCATTCTCTTGAACAAAAATGTAAACAAGTCATGTAAATCACACGTATAATGTACAGAACAGACATTAACTGCAAATCTAACTTGTACAAAATTTTGTGTAAAGATGGAATTTAACATTTTTTAAAAATGTTGCATACATTTTTTTCCTAATAGAAATAACACACCCCGAAAAACCCCAATGAAGTTAGGTACATTCAGTATTCAGATAGAACATCAGAGTAGCTGAGTTTTCAGTGTGAAAATACATTGGTATGAGAGTATCACTACTCACTCATTATTGCTTAAAAAATTTGCAAGTGATACAGCTGATCAGGAAATAATGCCAACTGTCCCTGTCGTCTGTATCAGGTTATTTTTGGGAGTCACATCAAATTTTGGAATCTCAAAAAAATATAAACAAGAACAAATCTTTCAGTAAATTTACTGATATTCCTGGAAAACAGGATATATGTGCATGTTAAAAAAATGAGAAAAAAATCAATATGTTATTCAATATAATGCTTTAATTCTGAGTACAAACAGGTAGAAAATATGAGAAATTACTTATAAATGTTGCAAACTTTTCAGCATGATTACTTGTTCTGTGAGAAATGTTCAAAGTAACAAAATTCTTTAACAGATCAGAAAAGAACAAAGAGATTCTGTAGAAACAATGGACCAAATATATCTCAAGGATAACCCCACTGAGATCAGTGGAATTGCACTAGGGATATACTTGGCCCAGTGACTCCAGAAATGATGTTAATGAGAAACCTTAACACTACTGCTAGAGAAATCTCTATTTAAACCATGCTGTGGCAGTTCATGTGAAAAAGTAAATGGGACCTTCACACGAACTGCACAGCATGTGAGTGTGAATCAACAGGCTATAATAAATTGGTTTTGTTTCCTTCTCCCAGACTTAAGCAAATGTATTATATTGTAGCATTTGAGAAGCTATAGTGAAGGTTATGTATTATTCCATTACATTCTAAAAAGCCTGATTGGATTTAAAGAGGACCTCATGCTGAAAAATATATCATAATTCTTAGAAAAAAGAGAAGCTGAATATGAGGTTTAATGAGTGATAAATCCCTATTAAAATTCCCTTTTTGTCTAAAACTTGATCTGGTAGATATCACTAAGCTCTGGATGAAGAAGTGTTTTGTAAAATAAAAGCCTCATATTTTTCAAAGGAAAGTAAACTTGAATGGGTTTCTAACAAAATTTTACCTTCTTATAGAAAGAAGCAATGATATAAAAAGTGCAGAGGAATGTAGTATCTGACATCCTATAACATGATAAATCCTGAAAATACTTAAACCCACAGAACTTGACCTACCAGAGAAAGGCGTGACCCTTTCAACTTAAACTGCTGATCTTAAAAAAAGTAAGACAAGATCAAGATTATTTTTAATTTAGGCTAAAGTACTCACAAATAACAGAAGCTGAAAATGCCTGGATTGCTCTGGCCTGCCTCAGACTGAATGCGGCTCTTACGTAAAACTGTTCACCAGAAGATTTGTAGGCATTCCACATTTGCTGTTCCTAGGGAAAAGTGGGAAAATGAAATACAGAAAGATAAGGTGGGCAGCATCCCCAAGACGGGGACTGGTGGTGGAGTCAGGATCTCACCACACCCATTGATGTGAGGCAAAATCCAGCAACAATATCCCCATACCAGATCACCTACATAAAACATGACAGACCCCTCAAGCTGTTTGAGGATGCTGGCTTCAGACTGCACCAAAGAGCAAAAACTTGTTTCCTCATCTAGTGTCTTCTCGCAGTGAAGTGTTCAAACTTTAAAAAAAAAATCCAAAAAGCAACCCAAAAGACCCTCAACAGTCTGCGGGCATGTGAAAGAGATCATAAATGTGGTGCCTGTGTGTGGGAGTGAATTCTCTGCACTGGATTTGGTGACCCTGGACGTCACTTCCAGTCCTCTCGCCCTATGAACTGTGATTTCATTCCAGAGGTCATTGGGAAAGAAATGCAGCATTTCACAGATTTTATCTAGCACATACAAAATGATCATGTCCTGACATTTCAGCTGTTGAAAAGAGCCAGTATTTACTACCTCACATGAAAAAGAGCAGAAGGCTAAAATGCGTAACAAAGTAAAGCCATGATATGAGACAGATGAACTCATTTAGATAAAATAAGACAAGACTCAACCTTCATCTGAACTTCAGATTGAAGCAGTTAAAGCTGTCATGGAAGGAAGATTAAAAGTTAGTAAATTTATTTGTCTTCCATTTCTCCTTTTTACTTAAGAGTCTGCTATTGAAGTGCTGGCTGAGATTTAGGGGGGAGCAGTTCCTGCTGCTGCTACAGCTTTCTGAGTGATGCTGAGCCAGGTATCAGCCTCCCATGCCTGACTTTCCAGTCACACCCTGGTGTTCCCACTCCCTCTCCTTGCTGTCTGACATATATTCCTTAAACACAAATTTTAGAGCAAAAACTACTTTTTATTATGTGATTACACAGAGCCCAAATTCCCTTTTCCAGCCATTGCATAAATTGTGTTTGCATTACAAATGATGATGTTGATGAAAATAATTTTATCTGTGTGTGTCCCCCAATGCCATCTAGACGAATAAATATTTTTGATGGAGATCTATACATCATATTCTATCTCTTGTGTTTAGCATTCTGGCTATAACTCCTGTGAATTTAAAAAGCAGTAGGAAAAGAGGCAGAAATACTGGACACAGTTTTGCTTGCACTATATAAGCCCCGTGGTATTACCATGCCTTCATTCAAAAGCTAAAATCAAGAAAAGTTATTAACTGCATTTTTATCCATACTTTGTGGTAAGCAATTATTATTCTGCTATGTGTCATTTTCCTCTATATTGTTGCAATAATGCTCTGGGTTTTTGCACAAATACTTTGGGTAGAAATGTCCCACAAAATATAATGGAAAGTATTTTTATAGAAGAAAATGTTATACAACTCATCACGGTCCCACTGATAATTTGTTCTAAAATTATTCAGGAATGTTAGTTTCTCTATCTGGACTTCACAAATAGCTCTAACATCACCAACTGAACATAAAAATAACTACTGTTTGATGGAAACTGTCTTTTGGGTCCTTTAACTGCTGTTTCTAAAACTGGCCATTTTCATCCTGTTTTGACTTGCCAAACATGGAGCAGAAAGGAGTCAGCAAAACACCTTAGTTATTCCTACAAGTCTTCATTTGTGAAACAGTCTTTAAACAAAACCAATAATACCTGCTATAGCTCAGGATATTAGGAAAAGTGAGGTTTAGAACACTCATCAATGGATTTCTTCAAAGGAAGAAAATACTTGTTCCAGCTTCTTGGTCTTTCCGTTGGGGCCTAAGGGATCTCTTCATCTTTCCTTCCCATTGCTAGTGCCTCATTTTGTCTTGCATCTCCATGGTGTTTAAGGAAATCCTTGATCTTATTCATTCTCATCTCATTCAACAGATAATCATCTGGTCAACAGGCATAATAATGTTGTGAGGGATTCCAATCAGCATAGAGCCATGGAATCATTTTGGTAGGAAAAGGCCTCTAATATCATTGAGTCCAACCATTAACCTTACATTACTTGGTCCATCTGGAAATCAGCCTGGATACCACCATAAAAAATTCAGAGCTTGAGGCATGATTGAAACTGGGCAGATAAAGCACAGAAGAGCCATTCTACTTAGAATTTTGAATAAGCAAAAAGATGATCTAATAGCATTCATTGCATACTCACATGATGTAAATACACCAGTTAGTTATATTTTTCAGAGTACTACAAACAACTGAAAAAAAAAAAAACCAGCAAGAAATATCAGTGCAGGCCAACTAGAACAAATAGTTAAAAACCTAATGATGAAGAGGGAAAAAAAAGGAGAAATTCTGAAAGAAAAAAAATTGATATTTGATTTGAAGATCTTCCATAATTAACATGTGCAATGTGATATAGCATTGTCTCTGCTTGCCTGTGAAGTATTTATAGATTTTGATAGAGTTTTTTGCAGCTGTGCTGGACAATGTTTGAATGTTATCACAATCCAAATATGAATAACTATCACAATAAGAAAATGTTGTGAATCATTCTGTAATTATCTTCCAGCCGGTGTAATAGTAACTGTGTTAATCATTTAAATGGTTTGCTGTGTTTCCATCCTTTACACAGCAGTATTTAAAAGTGTTCCCATCACTCTGGCAAGGTACACTGCTGAGTTTATGGCATGCCAGTCACTATATGGCTAAATACTAATTTGAAAACCTAGGAAAAAATGACTATAAAGTGAATAGGTCAGTCACAATCATTCATGGAAAGGCAGGAAATATGTTAAGGCAACAGAATATACTTTTTTATATTTAGGAAGAGAAGCAAATAAATCACTCTAATGGCATCTAAGACATTACAAAACTGTCTCAGCTGTAACAGCAGGTTGAAGGACAATATTTACTGATAATTCTAATTATTGTTTTTATGGGTATTCAACTTCGGTATTCCTTAGAATGACTCCCACAAAAGATTTAAATTACAAATTCCTATTCTTATATAATAATTTCACCCTACTACTATTATTAGAATGTCGGTTCTCATTCTTGGTCAGTTCTTTAGTTTATAGGTTGTTATGGGCAAATTAGTCCTTACCTATTGCAAGTGTTTTCCCTATTCTTTTGAAAAGTACATTGAAACAAATCCAGTTTCTGTAGTGACATTATGGAAAATATTTTCATTTCAGTTTCTGCTACAATCCATGCTACATTTTTTATTTGTTTTCATTTCTCAGTGGGGCACTCAGTAATGTTCTGAAATTTCACAGGCAAAAGAAAAAACAGGTTTTAACCTCAGGAGACCTGGCAGAACACTGCAATAACCTGTAAAATTAGACAGCAGCATCCTCAAAAGGAAAAAAATATAGGGTTGATCAAGAAGAAAAAAAAGAAGAAACCCCAACCCAAAAGAAGATGTAATTTATCTATTCTATTAATTCTGCAAAGAAAGTGAATAAAAAAGAAATTGAAAAAATATTTCCTCACTTATCACAAAACAGATGAGTTTGGGCAGCATCTCTGGAGATTGTCTAGGCCAACCTTCTGCTACAAGAGTCAGTGAAAGCAGGTTGCTTAAGACCTTGTCCCCTTGAATTCTGAATCTGTGGGGGTAGTGACTCCACATCTCACCAGGCAACTTTGACCAGTGTTGGATCAGCCTTGTAGTAAAAATGCTTTTTATTTAAATTTTCTTAACAAAATTTCCCGTGTTTCAGTTTGTGCCTGTTGCCTCTTTTCCTTTCAATGGATAGCACTGAGAAGAGTTTGACTGTCTCCTCTACACCGTCCCTTGCACACATGGATGGATTCCCAACAGGAGCCTCCTCTTTTCCAGGCTCAGCAGTCCCACCTCTCTCAGCCTCTCCTTGCATGTCAGATGCATCAGGCCCTTAACTATCTTCCTTTCCCTTTACTGGACTGTCTAGGAAGATTTTTTACCCAAATACACATTGTTTATGCATATTAATTATAAATATATTGGATATATTAAAAAAGTACAACATACCTCCTTTAGGGGAATTCCATAGGGAATGCTAGAATTAGATAGGCCTGCACAACATTAATTCAGTTCATGTGGTGTACCTAATATGATTTTTAACCTATTTTGGGAGGGAGGGGCATCAGTCTACATATTTGTTTCCTCTTCACTCCAGTCTGTGGCTAGAGGCCCTTTTTTAACATTATAATCAAACCCTGATCTGAAAAAAGAAATTTGTTTTTTCACGGACTTTTCAGTGTAACTTCTCACTAATGTAAGTAGCTGTGCCACAAATGTTCACAGCACCCCTGTGAGGCAAGGTAGCATCTCTACTCCCATTTCACAGACAGCCTTTGGCCTGAATTTTTAAAGAAGTCTGCATTATTTGCACTTTAAACGTCCCCACTGACTTTGGTTGCAGCTGCCAGTGCTCAGCACATTTGAAAATCCAGGCTTCTAGGGCTGCAGACTGGCTTGTCCAACACAATCAGCTTAATCATAAAGCACAGTGTTTTTATCTAGCGAGATAACAGTTTGGAGGGAGGGAAAATCCTACTCAATGGAATCTTTATGGTTACAGCTCCCCTGAATAACTGTCCTTTCCACACTCCTTCATTTCTTAACCACTGCATGAGATATACAGCATGCGGTAATGAAATATGAAATGCGTGCATTTTACTGAGCAAATCTCTCACTTGAAATTTGAGGTCTTTGGTTTGAAAATAAACACAATTCAAGGCTCAGCTGGGAAGGGTGTGTGCTGTTCAAACAGCCAGGTCCCACTGTCCTTGCTCAGCCAGCCCTTTTGCACAGCATTAGCCTGATCCTACACTTTCCCTGTAACAAGCTTCCAGAAGAAAGTGTGAAAAGGCAAATCTCTTTCCACTGCCCCCAGGAAGGGAGATGACCCTGCTGCTGTCAGTTGGGTGATACGTGAGCTGCATCTCCTACAGACACCGAGGCTAGTACGGACTTGTTCTCATGCAACAAAGTTAAATATTGGAAGCACATTTAAACTGCAATGTAAGAGCTCCACAGGCTCCATCTGAACTTCTGAAGTTACTTCTGTTAAGGTATTCAGCCTTAAGGCTGGGTTGCTGGATGATGCCATTGCAGGTTTGACCTCTAGTTGATAAACAAGGGGGGAGTGTGTGTATGTGAGGCTGTCATGAACTACACTGCCTCCTAATCTTGGGACACCTCGGGTTTTCAGTGGCCCAACATCACAATCCTAGACAGTAATTTGCATTATGGCAGCCTAAAGCCAGCTGTTTGCTACTCAGAGAGCCCCCAGCACAACATACTCCCTCCACTATGCCAGCAAACTGCAGAGCTCTGGCCTCACTGAGCTGTAGACTGCGTCCAGCCCCATCCCCCAAAAAGTTTAGCGGGCAGAAATCTACCCCACGACACTCAGGAACTGCTGTTTGAGAGACTGCCTCTGTTCTCACTGTCACAGCTGAAATCCAGACCAAAGTAATGCTTCCAACAAACCTTTCTGGAGACAGGTCAAGAGGAAAGGGGGTTTTCATATTGCTCCATGGATGATCTGCCTCAGACATCATTTTTCTTGCTTCCCAGGCACATGGCAAAAGCCATCTCCATCCTCATCTACACACTCCCTGTGCTGCTGTGCTCAATTTAGGCTTAGGAATGGCATATTAATAGGTTGTCTTTCTGTGCATGTTTAATTTCTGAGGCTGATGACCTGAACATGATATGAGCCCTGACAGCCATTGTAATTGTATAAACTTAGGGAGAGAGGGGAAATTAAATAATTACAACAAAACCAATTGTCAAGAATAATAAGATTTTCCTTTAAGTGCAATAATAGTGTCATTAATTATTAAAAAAGAAAAAAAATAACAAGGAATCATCAAGACAAAAAGTAAATGAGCCTGGAAGCTGCAATTCCTTCTTATATAGGAGTGCCCTCTGCAGTCTAATTCCTGGGGAGAGATGCTGTGCCTGCTCACGTGATGCTGCTGTGCCAGAGGAAATCAGAAATAAGTTGGTCAAATCCCGGGCAGAAAGTCAGGATGTAGAACCATAATGAACACCTGAAGCGTGGGACCCACAGTATTAAAAGACCATTCCCTAGACAAAGTGCTGGGACACGTCTGACAGACAAGTTGAAAGACCTGTGCACGCTTCAGGGCTGGGCTTTTGGACCTGAACTTTGCAGCTAAGGAGTCACAACTTTAATCATGGCTGCCTAGACATGAAGCAGTTTACTCTGTTTTAATGCTTAGCAGAAACTGTAAAATGATCTTCAGGAATGTTCTTCAAAGGGGACATTGTCTCTGTCCTTTCAGAATTTTAAGCTCTAAAGCTGGTCACATGCTGCCATAATATTTTAATGTCATTCCTAGCTGGCAGGTAGCAACTTGCTTTTCATCAGTGCCTTATGGAAGTAACCCAAGCGTTAAGATGTGACCTCATTTCTAAACACGCTTTTGTCCATCAACTGCAAACTTTACAGGAGCATAATTTCTTCTTTTATAATGCTGCACAAAAATTTCTATTTTAAATTTAAAAAAAAAAAGTTGGAAAAGAATATTTAATTTGAGAGGGAAAAAGCCCTAAGCCTCTAAAAGTTTATACTGCCTCCAATTACTTTTCATGCTTGACTATGTGGCAGGGAATACTTCATTATACCAGGTCACCAACTTTGACATCTCTAACCTCACAATAATGGTCCTTTTTGTAATGTACCAAAATTGAAAATCAGTTTCGTTTATGTTCTCACTAGGTCCATGGCTCTGGTGCCTAATATATTGCTGACTTGTAGGTCAGCATTACTCCCTGGTGAGGAATATTAAATAGCCACAGCTTATATTAGAAGGGGTGAAAAGGTCCAGCTCAAGTCTGCTGTGTAGTTCACATTCGTTAGTCCTTTAAAAACTCAATAAGTTGCATAATGTTTCCACTTATCCATGAAATTGAGGTATGATTCATATCACAGGCATTTTTAATGATTTGTAGTCCACCATTTAAGTATGTATTCCACATAAATAAATACTTCCTGAGTTTGTATACATGATTTGTGCTAGTCAGTATCATAAAAGAGGCACAATAGTGCCTGACCTTTATTACTGTGGCAAGAAGTTCATACATCTAATGGAAAACCCCCAAACAGCCAACAGGAATGGTGCAATACAAAGCACCTCTGTTTGGAAAAGGCATTTTTGGAGCTTATCAAGGCATGAATGCTACGTCCCTCCACCAAAAACTTCTGTTCTTTCCACTCCCAGTACTCTCTGTGCCTTCTAAAAATTTCATTTTAGGGCTGCATTGTTAAAATTAACATTAGCCCGTGGGATACAGTGTTTGACTGCTGATAGCTGGGGTGCTCCTTGCTGCTGCTTGTTCCTGAGCTCTATTTCTGAAACAAACTGGACTGGTGCTGGGGGCCTTGCTTTACTGATGAGCACACCTGCCTTCAGTAACAGTACTGCTTTTGGGGCTTTCCCTGAACAAAATAATGTTGGAAAAGAGCAGATATTTATAGCTGTCTGGAAGGCAAAGGATGATAGTTGTTCAGAAAAAAAACCATGTTCTTTCTTTCACCATGATACATCTCCAATGTCTGGTAAATTATTTGCAAGAAAACCAAAGATGCTAAGTTGACAGAACAAAGGAAAAGCTGCAACAGACCCAAGAATAGATGGGCTCAGGCAACAGGCATCTGGAACAAATGCTTTGGCCTGAAGCTTTGGACTGTTCCTGAGGAGTCCTTTGTGAATAATTTATTATTACAGTGCATTTTGGAGAGTGCCAAACGAAGTTTCACTGAATTACCATCAGTCAGAGAATCCAGTAGCTACCATGTTCTCCTCTCAAGGCTTTAGCTGGCTCTCCAAGCAAAGCACATCCTTAACACCCATTGACACGTTTGTGCAACCACAGCCACTGCTGGCAAACCTGGGTGTGCACCACCCTGCAACTGTTAAACACAAAATACGACGTGAGGCACACTGAAGCATGAACATGCTGTCTTTCATAAAGAACTACAAGACAAAGGTCTGTCTGGAATAAGGTTCTTGCAGAACAAGGTTCAGATTCACTGTGTCGGTGTACATGGATTTGTGGTGGATGTTCCTGTTACGCCACGAGGGTCTGTGGAGTCTCGGTGCAGACCCAGGTGACAGAGCTCACTGCTGTAATGGCATCTGTGGTGCAAGCCCCACTCTCCAGTGCACAGTTCTCTGGACAACAGCCCGAGGGCATCCTCTGAAGGTTATCTATGGCAGACTGAGGGCTGCAGAAGGGGATGAAGGGAAGAACCATGCCTTCACCTCCAGGACCCTCCCTTCAGCACAAAATCCTTGTGGATTCCTTACCCAGAATGTGTGACAGCAGTAGGTTCATCATGCTTTTGGTATCAATGCACTTGAAGATTAATGTGGTATTTTAATCTCTAATGTGGGTGTGATTAATTCTTTTACAGTCACTGGAACTCAGCATAAGTGAAAACACTAACTATCAAATCACAACCTTTTAATTAACACTATGTTGTTATGCCCTTGGTAAAGGAATTACTGAGTGAAATGGTACAAGCTGATTTATTTGAGTCAGATGAGACAGTGATCACAGCAGACTGTTGGCTGATGTGTATGAATCTGTAGGAGTCCCAACTAAATAAGAGGATAAGATATAGATATTTTTTAGTTCTAATTTCTGTGATGCCTTTTGAAAAGAAAAATACCTACACTTAAGGTACTTTCTGCAGAAAGAAAAAATCCCAAACCAACAAATAAACAATCTCTTTGCATACTGTATGTTTTTCTCTTTGAACAATAAAGTTTCTTCATTGTCCCTTAGTTGCTTTCTCTCTTGTTTCCAAAAGGTAAAAAAGAAAAGCAAAAGACAACCCACATACGTCACTATTTTATCATAATGATGGTGGATTTTTTCAGCTTCTCTCACAACATTGAAGCATTTGTTGGAGCTTATTATTTAAAAATACCCAGTTTCACTGAAACAGACAGCTGAATCTGTCATATGGCTATTTATATTGACATGAACTACATTATGTTCTTGAATTTTGATTCAAGAAATATACTGCCTTGTTTTATTGTCAATTCCTCTTCTCTTTCTCCCCCTATTTTTTTTTTTTCTGTTTTAAATCTGCCTTTTCCTCTGTCGTCATGCAAAATTGCCTAAAGGACATCCAAGCCATTACCATGCACGAGGGTCTCAACTGAGCAAAACAAGCTGCCTGGTGTGCAGACAGACTCTTCAGCTCAAATGTCTCAGCTGAATCTCCTCTGTGACATCGAGTGTGCCAGCCCTGCAGTCCTGCAGCACGTTCCCCATGCCGTGTCCTGCACAATGACCTTGTTCAGCACAGCTGGGCCCAACTGCACTTCCCTTGCAGCCCAATTGCCTCACAACTTCTGGGTTGATGACATGCAACTCTGGACTCACCTCTTTCATGGGAGGGTATGGTAACTTTTCCCATGGGAAAAATTGCCACTTGGCCCAAGTATCCTGACTTCCCTACACATCTGTCAGAATGATTTCCTTGAAAACTCATTTTCTTGGTCAGCAAGGTGAGAACACAGTCCTTTTTCTCTCTTTTCTTTCCTAAAACTTATATCTAATACATGTGAATGGTCAGAAACAAGACAGAACAATGGACTCTATGTGGGCACAGCAGTTGCCTATAAATGACACTTATGCTGTTTCAGAATATATGACATGGCAGGCAGAAATGTTCAGATAAAACTATAAACAAACAATCAAAATCATTATTGCAATTTGAGAACCAGCTAGAGACTACTTGGACATAAATCACTTTGAGCAGTAACACAAAGGAAATATTTCTGAAATGTTGGCTGGCAGCCATCTTAAAAACGGTCTTTTTTTTTTTTTTTTAGGTGGACCATGTGGAAAGGCATGACACTTCTGGCTAACATCTTTTTTTTCCCTGAAGATCACAATATTTTCATTCAACGCTGTGGTTTTTCTGCACATTAGGATGTGTATTTATGAGAAAAATAACAGCTCAAATCCTCATTACTCTTCATGATTTCACAAGTATAACTGCTGTACATGACCTTCCCAGCCACAACGTTGCACTAATCTGCCAGTGCAGGAGCCCCCCACCACGCCAGAGCCTGCTGAGCATTCCTGCGAGGGGGTTTGGGGAGGACATGGACTTGGACAAGGGGCAGAACCAACTCCCAGAGGCCTTGGGCTTTTGGGACTGTGAGAAGGAGAGTTAAATGAAAGGCTACCTGTTGAACTAGGGGCCAAATACCCTGTTTGGCTTCAGTTTTGGGACCTGCCTGCCCTGCACTGTGTGCGCCACAGCACTCACGTGGCTGGGCTTGGATTTGATCTGCTCTGAGGACTGCAAAAGTGCAGCCATCCAACAAAATGCTTTATGAAAGTCATGGTGCTGTTCTCTTCTGTCAGCCTCAGGCACAACACAGGGTTTTGTAAAGGAGAAGCCTGGGTCTTCTGCGCTGGTGGTCACTCAGGGTCACCTCAGAAAGCTCCAGGGAAAGAGCAGGGCAAGCAGGAATTGGTGTGGAGGAGAAGAGGGCAGGGTCTGGGTCACTCATGGCATGGGGGCATTGGGCCTAAAGTGTCCATATTAGAGAGCAATTAGAAATGCTATTCAATAGCTGCAAGGAGACCTTTCTGTGATTGTCATTCTTTTCTCTGCTCCCTGTTACTTCAAAGGGAGAGAGGGCAAAGCTATCTCCTCCTATCCATCCACTGTTCTCCTGGTATTACTGTGCAGGCAGGGACCCCTCCGTGGGGCTGTCCCCACCAGGGGCAGAAGATGTGACCCTTTTTCATGCAGGATGGCAAAGTTTCCTCTGACTTTCAGCCATGCCTAATATGGACAACCCTGCTGTGCCTGTAGCTTGCAGAAGGTGGGACTTTTGCCTTCGTGTGTTCCTGTAATGCATGTGGTACCCTGCAGCACAATGACGCAAAGTCCAAGAAAGGGCAGCCTTCATGCATTTGGTGAAATTAATGCTAAACTGCAAAAAAAGTCCCCTTTCTAAGGATGTGGGCATTCTTGACATTTCTTTAAAGCAAATGGCAGTGCACGCTGAACAATGTTCAGAGTCCTGCTGAGGCTTCAGTAACTTAATTATGCTTTATTCTCTTTCTAATCCACCCACATACATGCTTTACCAATTTAAACTTTTTATAGATTCTCCGAAAGTATTTTCTGCTGTGCTTTGCTCTTAACATCCCATTTGTTTTTCTCACTCCAGTCCTTGCTCAAGTACATGGTGCCTTATCCCTGTGTAATGTTGTGCAAGATGGTTCCCCATACCTTAGGGTGGAGCAGAGCTAAAAGGAACAAGGAAGGAGAAATAAAAGAACTTTACCTTGTGCTGCATCTCTGTCTGGCTCTTCTGTATAAAGTGCACAACACTGATTTAGGAGCTTTGCTTCTTGCATGCTAATAAATTACTGGAAGCAGACATAAAAAATGCAAATGGAATCATACTTTAACAAAAACTGAAGTGCTTATCTCTTAAGGAAATTGTTACAAAGCAAAAACTATCCTAATTGTACAATCAGATCCAATACATACACTCCTGTAAAAGTAAAGAGTGGGTATTGCTTTCAGATCGAGTTCATATTCTCTGTGTTGGACACAGTGATTAAATACACATATTAATATAATTAAGGAATATACAAGCAAATTTCAAATGAAGCATCAAAAAAGTCATACCAACTTACCTTTCAAATCACGAGTAATTAGAATGACTTTGAGCCCCATTATTTTCAGCTAATTCCAATGGGCTCTGTATCACTGAAAGCCTATGTGGTGTTTTGCAAGACAAAGTTCAGATCCGTGCTAAATTAATACATCCATTCATCTTGGAGAGCTTCTTTCCCAGCTAAAATTCTCTTTTGTATTTAAGTAGTATAACAAATCCCTCATCAACTCAAAAGTATATTCCCTAGAATAGCACTGAATTTCAGTACTAACAGCAAAACTTGGAGACTTGAAAATAAAATGATTGACTTGTATAGTTGATAATTGCCACCACCTTCCACAAGATTCTCTTGCTGGGTTGAGCTGATTATAAAATAAAAGGAAGAGGTTTCCTAGAAAAATGGAAAAGCTGTCTTAAAGAAAGATGCTTTTCAGATCTAAAATACAAGAGTTGAATTCTATTTTCAAATAGAAATAATAAACTAATCAGATTTACATAAGAAAGAGCAACATGCAAAATGCATTAAGTTTTTTTATTAAGGAAAATTATTTCTGGCATTTGTACCACTTGAGATAAGGGTTGGTGGAGACATGAGCAAATGTCTTGGCATCACTTGGTGTGAGCTTGGAGCTCTGCCTGGCCACATTTCTAAAAGAATCAAAGCTCATCTGGCACCCTGTTTAATCTTTAGCTAATGCATACATTGGGGCTCAGACTTCCCCTTTGTGTTATGATGTTACCAACACTAATGACTGTTTCACTTCAGTGCAGCATAGAAAGTGGGGAATATTTGGGAAGTTATACCCACAGGCAGAGTAATGATCATATTTTCACTGGAAGACAGAGCAAGATGCTCATTTAGGCTGGTCCTAATTGTGCCATAGGAAATCAGTCTGTTAACAGCTTGGGCACAGCAAATAAAGCAGTCCATGCTCTCTCCACCTGCAGGCTTAAACAGCATGGTACAAACCATTTTTATGAGCATTTACTGTATGCTGAGCTGAAGAACGTGACAGTAGAGTCTGTTGGAGGTAGGCATTGAATGGAAGATGTGAATATCAGTCCCTGTATGTGTGGGTTTATGGAATTCTGAAGTCTGCCCAGGACCACACTGGGATGTGAGGAAGTCAAGCCTCAGAATTAGCTGTATGATGCTGGATGGAATAATTTTTTCATACACAGGGAAGGAAGACTGTTTTAGAAATGACATTAGTTTGTTCTCTACAAAACAGGAAAGACTTGCCTCAGGCAACTGAAGGAAGCAGCAATTGCCATTTTTATTCTTTCTTTTCCCTGGAGGGATATAAGGCAATGAGTCAACTTTGATTCTCCCCTCAGTCCCACTGTCAGAAAGGTTGCCATGTATATATTGGGTTCCCAAGGGCAAAAGGCCTTCAAGCAGATATTTGTGATACTTATCCCTGTGGCTAGTGCTGAAAATTAAAGACACATGATGTTCAAACCCGAAACAACAAGCATAGCTTTCCAAAGAAAACCAGCTGCTTCACTGGGAACTGCCAGAGCAAACAATTAGGAATTCAGCAAGGATATTCACACGGCCTGCTTTCTCCAGGACAGTCTGGAATTCTCTGCCACGGGGAGTGACAACTTTGATATTTCAGAACAATTATAAGAGTGATTATTCATCACTGGCTTTTTCCAGCTGGGGAGGTAAGGGTAGGTATCTGTTTGAAAGAAAAAATAGCTGAAGCTTCCTCAGTCAGAAGGGCAGTTCATGAAATATTCATTGCCTGAGCACCAATCATGAATTACACTCTAAATGGGAAGTTATCATTAAAGGCAAGCTGTTTGGGAGGTTAACAATCACTATCAAAACTGAAGGGAGCTGCCATGATATGCTTTTATCAAATGGTTTTATAAATGAAAGTGAGAGGGATGGACACAAGTTGCCCCATTCAGCCTCTTTCTGCTAAGCTTCATGTAGGTGCAGATACTTCTCTGCTGGCATGATCTGGCGTGCATAACACCCCCATCACTGTGCCCAAATCAAGACAGGCACACTGGAGACAGCTGTGCTCACAGAATCACTCCTGAAGTAACACTGAGCCCTGACCTTGTTGCACAAAGCAATCCACCTCCCATGCAAGCCTGTGAAAAACTCCAAAGCTGACACTACTAGAATTCCTGAGAGTATAATATTTCTGTATATAATCTTTTCATCTTCTCATGCACTTTGAATATACTTAGCTTCTTCCAGGGAATATCGCTTCTCATACTTTATATCAGTACTTGATGGTTATTGTCTAAAGCCTACAAAATGGAAATAACCATAGAGTTCAACAAATGCCCAATTCTTCACATATGTCAACACCTTGGCAGAAATTGTAGGAAATGTTACAGAAATGAGAACAAAACTAGTTGTTGGTCACAGCTCCAAAATCCCATGAAAACTCTTGCCAGAGGAACACCATTCAGGCTTAAAAAGATGAAGATTTTAAAAATGCAGTACTTAAAAAGGCTAGCAACAAATTAATTTGGAACCAGCTGCATAATCAGATGCTCAAATTCATATCAAGTTTTTCACTATGAATGGCAAAGCATCAGGGCATGAACCTTGTCTAAACCTCATCTAACTCTTGACCTAGACAGTGACCAAATCTTTTGAGGGAATGACTTTCTACACAATTTCTAAACTCCCTGGTTCTCTCTGGGTTGAACACTTTCAGAAATATAACCCTTTCTGCAAAGCTGTTAAATGCCACTTGCTATTTTACTGAGGGCTATCTTATAATCCAATTTATACTGAGTACTCCACTATCTAGTTCTTGGAAATGAAAATTCTATCTCAGATCTCACCAGAATGCAAATAAGAAGAGTGTGCATCACCAGAGGTTCAGCAAAAACAGCTTTTAATTTATAGTCATTCAAATGTTGTTGGTTTGAAAATTCATCCAAGAAGTGAGTGCAACAGTATTTGCATTCCTTCAACAGAGTTAAAATATTAATCAAATAAGCTATGGGAGAGAAAGAGAGCAAAAATATAAAAGACAAAAGGGGAAAAAAAGTGGAATTATTGTATCTGTATTCATCTATTACTAATTATTGTTTTTACAGATGCAGCTCGATGAATAAAGATGAAAAGAAGGTGAGGAGAAAAAAATATTTTTGCAGAAGATAAGAACAGACATCACTGAGGAGCTGATCTCCAGAGCATTTCCCAGATAATTTTAAATGATCTCACATGAACTGCACACAAATGAAACTATCAACTTCACCTCCATCCAGTGCATATTTGAGCCAGGCTTTTACCGAGGCTGTTCTGATTTCTGATCAGAATCTTTTTTTTCTTTGTCCTTCTGCCAATAACATTTGGCACACTGCTGAGCTGCTTTATGGAAAATACAGGTATTAGACTATAAAGAAAAATACTATATAGATGCTTGAAAACCAAAAATGGTAAGAAGATATTACTTCTTAAGCTAGTGTCTTCAAGATAGTATTACTTAAGACAAACTTTCTTAAATAAATGTCTTGGCAATTTTTGAAACTCAGCATAATACCAAACAGATTATCTTTTTCTGTTCTAGAGCAGCACCTTCTGAGAAAGGGTGGTAAAACACGTGACATTTTCTAAGGGATCTTTCCTGAGTTGTGCAGATAGAGTTATAAATAAGAGCTGTATTTGTGAGCAGGCAGAAAATGATGGTTTCCAGTAAAGCTTTCAAAAGCACTAGATTCACTTGAAGAAAACTTCTGAAACCTGGACTTTTCCTGTGAATGCATGCTACATGTCTCAAAAACACAAAACCAAAGATCTCAATCAAAAGTGCAAAACCAACAATAAAAAGCCATTCAGCTGGAGGAACACCATAACTAGGATATGTTTCTAGAAAATAAAAACCAGGTTTGCACTCTTTCTCTGCATGCTGAAGCATGCATTTTGGGTGCCTCTGTGTGAATACACTGCATTCTGGCTACATGGCAAGAAGCCAATAAGATAAGACATGTCGTGAGATCATGTTTTGTAAATCAGAACTTTCCCGAAGAGTACTGGTAATACAACAGGTCTAGAAATTAGTAAAAAATATCAGCAGTTTCCATCTTTAAAAGTTCAGCTTATCTTTAAACCTATTTACCATCATCTAATATTATATGAAATACATAAAAGTCGTAAGTACAACAGTTAAAGCAGCACTGAAGAACTGGACTGGATAATTAACCAGTTTAGGGATCTGGATGACTAATGCATTAGCTCCAAATGCAAATATAAAGGGATAGAATTCTGCTGGTGTTATGCAACCATAAATCTGGAACAACCCTTCTGAGGACCCTGGAAATTCTGGGATGTTAGAGGAATATAGCAGAGCTCAAAATCCATCCAAAATCACTATAATGCCATAATTCCTTCCTAAACTACATGAGAATATATATATTTACAGGCAGAGGAATGGCAAGATTACAGAGAGAAATGAATAAAAAGAAGAAATTCTTTCAAAGAAAAAACCCCACAGATATTCAAGCTTGAATGCTTTGGAGTTTTAAATAACAACAACTAACCAATTTTTCATTTTCTTTCAATCTACAGTCAACAAGCAAGTTGTGCTCTTAAATTATCTGTGGATGCAATACTCGCAGGCTGTAAACAATGAAACCTAATTAAATTGGTTTGAAAAATGCCTGGTGAAATACTTATGATTAAATTATTTCATCTGTAGATTGGGGCAGCAAATTTCCCAGGGCTGTAAAAGTACCTACATTATAACATGGATCAAAGTATTTGCCATGTAAAATGAGAAACAGGCCAGCACAAAACTGACAGAACTAATTCATGGTATACAGTTTTCCATCACACTAAATGCTGCTTCTGTGAACTGAACCATCAGTAATCTCAGCTCTTTTTCCTGTAAGTACTACATCACTGGTTAGATCAATTTGTCCTTTCAGGGTTATTGTACTTTAATTTGACTTGTGCTTTACACTTCCTCTGCAAGCTGCAGTTTAATGGATTTTTATGAAGATGCACCAACATTAAAAGAAAAATATTGTTATGGCTTCATAGTAAAGTTCTTGAGCCAAAGACCTTCAGTCTCCGTTGGCTATATCCATTAAAATTGAGAGTTTCTGTACCACTTCAGAGCATTGCTATGATACTTCAAAGTCACCATAAATAAATGTTCCTTTGTGGAATATACTTAGTTAAGCTAATGATTTTTGATTTTTTATTTATCACTGTCGCTGTAGAGCCTGAAATACATGATAATGAAGTAGTAAAAATAATGACAGCAGTGTCTATCAATGGTGTGCTGAAAGCAGCCCTTTAGCTCCCATGCAAACAGCTTGTGGAGTGAATGAAAAAAAACTTCATGCACCATCCCTGCAAGGGGCTTTGAGAAACCTGCGGGTGTCCCTGCCTGTGGCAAAGGGGTTGGAACAAGATGATTTTTAAGGTTCCTTCCAACACAAATTGTTCTGTGATTCTGCAATTTGATGAAATGTAGCTTTAACTTGGCACAC
Organism: Pardalotus punctatus; assembly: GCA_013400915.1. Taxonomy (NCBI): domain Eukaryota; kingdom Metazoa; phylum Chordata; class Aves; order Passeriformes; family Pardalotidae; genus Pardalotus; species Pardalotus punctatus. Next base: position 1,223,607 of record VZTX01026579.1, on the reverse strand, counting down.
ACTGCCTGCAAAAGCCTGCACACAAGCTCACAAACCTCACTTGAAAGATTACAACAGCTTGTGAGATACCACACCTGAATTACCTGTTGCTTTCACAGCTTGGCAACCCATGGGTACAACCACTTGTACAAGCTCCTGCTGATTCTTAGACTTGCCAACAAGATCCCCTCTTCTGGATGTGAGAGACTGTCCAGTTTAAGACACCTTAAAAGGCTGTGATTGACACCTGTTTTTGCCCCTGTACAAGCATTGGGTGTGCTCTATTCCATATGTACTTGCACCCAGCCTGGTGATCCAGAGATAACAGGGTAACATTCATCCACCCGCGTGTATCCTAACTTGGCATACAGAAAGGGCTGTGTCTAAACAGGGACTACAATCTAGATTTCACTGTACCTCTCACTGTTAGTCAGACACCTCTTTCTCTTCCTATTTGTATGAATTGCACACAACAAACTTTTTTTCTTCAAAGAAATATCAAGGAGATCACTTCCCTGTTCATGCAGCAAACTGCCCAGCTAGTCTTGAGCCTCCTCCACATTTTTGTCTTTGGTTTTGTAGTTTGACCCTTATTGGAGTTTAAATGCTCACTAAAGATGGAAAACTTTATCTTGAAACTGGCAGAGCTGTTCTCGTTTCTCCACTGCACGTGCAGAAAAAAACACTCTGGGTGTTGTACAAAACCTCAGTTGCTCTTTTAGATGGACTTCCTCTCTTTTCTTGGTCATTTGCTTTAATTATGGAGCAGTACTCAGTAAGTGGATGAAGGAGATGGAGGAAAACAGTTTGAAATTAACTAAGACTTAAAGCTTAAATCACATTAGAGATGATTTTCTGGATATGGCTTCTGTTCTGTCCCTGTCCTGCCAGGATTCATTCTCTTGACGGCGGTCCAGCAGCCATTGACATGGATTAGCTGCTCCAGCAGTATTCCTCCAGCTGAGGTGCCCAGTGCCCCCAGGCACCTGCAGAAAAGAGTTAAACTCTGTGAGAATCTGAGCATTTTTGCAAGTGCAAAAAGTCCAAGGATCCTCACAGACTGGATGAAACCAAAGTCTCATCTCCTGCAACGGCAATGGATTCTGAAGTTTCTCAGAGAAGGAAATGACCAAAAGTGTTAACCTAGGTTACCCCAGGAAGAAAGTTTGAGAAGATTGAGAAGATTGAGAAGATGGCAGTCCCTCAATTTTTTAGATCAGACCGGATGTCATAGGACATGGGATACTTTTGCAGACAATATATATTGCAAGTGCTCTCTCTTGCTGAAGCTTGAAGAATATGAGGGTTGGTACTTAAAAACATAACACGCGAATACCAAACCAAGTAGATCAAACCTAAAATAAGAAAGAAAAGAACGAGCAGTGTGAGTTTCTTTGAATTTGGTCAAAACTGTAGGCTGCTTTATTGTTATCTGAATGAGATCAGATATTGTTGGCAATATGCAAAAATCAGGTTGTTATACACGCACACAATCTGCTTTATCAGTTAGTACTTTGCAATACTACAAATCGCCACTACCCCTCTATGAAAATTCTTAAACAGTCAGTAATCTAAAAGAGGAGCAGAAGGAATATTACAATAGATGAAGAAATAAAGAGGATTCATGAAAATGTTCATTCCCATATTAAAATAGCAGGGCACAACAGATATGATAGAGCTGGAACTCTCCTTTAGTACTGTGACCTTTCTTGAGGAATTCAAGTATTTATTTTACAAAAATAAATCCATCTGTAAGTGTTCTGGATATCCAGAAGTGAAGCAAACCAGCCTTCTGACTTGAAAATATGAGAAATGAAAATTTGTGAATCAGTGCTAATATCTAACAATAATAGAGCTGCTCTCTCATTTTCTTTCTCTCTAATAAACTACTGGAGGACCAGGTAAAAGAGCTACGATGAAGGCACTTGGAAAAGTCACTTATAACCAACAGCAAAATCCAAAGTTAGGTGTAATCCTATGGACAAGGGCTCCCTCTGTGCAGGGACACTCCCTGTCACAGGACAGGAACAGTGTGCCACAGTGAAAGGTGCCAGCAGTGAGAGGAAACACATAAAACAAATTAGCCCTCTCCCCTTTCCACCAGTAAATCCATCAGGTAACAGCTGTTACCTATCCAGTTTATACAATCTCTTCTCCAAAATCTTTGATGTCTAGAAGACTGGAAAATCTAATCATGTCTTGGGAAAGAGGATAACAAAAATATTGAGAAAGTAATAAAAACACAAATAATTCTCTTATTGCAATACTTGCTGAGAAAGAAAGTTCTTCAGATCTGGTTAGTTAGCAAACTCTTTTATAAACCAGTCATGAATGGAGGAAATTTACTATTCATGGATACGGAAATAAAATTTGAAAACAGGACTTTCTTCTTTCAGCAATCTTGAGAACAATGATATATTTTCATTTTCTTTCCTAAGGACAACTAGAAAATGAGAGCATTGAGGCTCCCTCTGGAAGCCTGCAATTTGCAGCCAAGGCACAGCTCAGCCCATTCGCCCAAGGACTTGATTCTCCATTACATCAGCCATAGTGGAATGACACTTGTGCAATGAAGATGGTAATGAACTAAAAAAGTAACTTATGATATCTCTTGTTCTACTATATAGCCAAACTGGCCAGAAACACCAAACTCTGGGAGGTCTGGCACCAAATGTGGAGCAGCTTGGCTGCTACCTGCCCTGCCAGGACTTCCCAGCTGGAGAGGTGGCATCCCCAGGGAGGCACACCAGGCCCAACTCCCGCTGCGGATGACACAACTGCTCTCTTTGGCTGCTGAAATCATCTCCTTGGGATGTGCTACCCATGACACATGCCCCACAGCAGTTAAATGAGGAATGAGAGTCCTCTTGTGTCCCTTTTGCCCCAGACAAGGAGTCGCAGTGTTGCACAAACCTCCCCGCTCCGGGTGTGGCAGCAGGATGCGGTGCTCTGCCGCAGCTCCCGCTGCACCCAGGGGGCTGTCCAGGGCTGTGCTCAGTCAGGGCTTGGCCCCTGGAGCGGGAAACAAACGGCAGCACCTTCTGGGAAACAGGGAGGGGGTCAGTCTCCAGGCACCTGTTGAAACAAGATTATAAAATTTAGGTTGGGAATGCCAATGCGCTTTTCCTGCACTGATCTCTCCAGCACAGCTGCGGTACCTAGCAGAGACTGCAAAACTTCACAGAGAGTGGACCACTCTTGCTGCTGTAAAATCAGAATAGCACTCATACCAGATCAGATATGCAAAGTGAGAGACAGAGTATGAATTTTGGATATGAATTTTAAAGCTCTCCCTGTAGCATAATCCTATTCACCTACAGCTCCTGTGCGTACAAATCTCCCCAAAAGGCACCTTGGTTACACATCAGATAATACTCAGAGATTTTTTTTTTCCCTTTGGAGATTGATCAGTACAAATTCTCATCATCTTGTTTTAGTTTTAGACCACTGCAAAATGCCTCTGTATTTTTGAGGAGGAAGGTAGAAGGAGGTCAGGGGGAAGCCAATGTATTTTAGATTTTAAGGGAAAGAGCCCCCTCCAAAGTGCAAAATCTTTCAAAGACAGACTTACACATTTTGTGAAACTCCTGTGTGACTGCTCTCTATAACTTGTACCACACTCTGCCTCCTTCACCCTCTGACACATAGCAAGAAAACTGGGTTCAAAATGAGATTGCACCATGGTGAATTCATTCCTTGAATTGCATCGTAAGTTTCAGCAGTACACAGCGTGGGAACACGTCGATTAGCCCTTGCTTTGAAGAAATTGGATTTGCAAAGGTCAGCAGTGGCTCAGCCCATTTCTCAGCAGATCTTTGGCTTGCTTTTCATCCCGGGACTAGCAGGGAGGAGGTCAGAGAGGAATGACAAAAAGAGCAAGCTTTTTTGAAGAGAGCCCAAAGAATCTGATTGTGCTCCCAGCAGTGTGGAGGTTTCTTTTGCTCAGATAATAAAAAGGTAGATTTTAAACCAAATTTATGAGAATAACTTTCTGGGTTTACTTTACATATTAAACAATTAATTGTTTTGGTATAAACTAAGAAATGTTCTCCAATGTAACTTTTGGTCTGGCGAGAGCTGCCTGAAGCTAATTGGCAGAAAAACCTGCTCACCCTCCCCCATCCCTCCTATTTTTTGTGTAAAAGGGTTCAGCCAGCCTGGAAAAGAGGTAGAAAGAGGCAAAGCTCAGCCCCCAGTGGAAGTGTGAAATCCAGGGAGTTTGTGCTCTGTATTTCTCCTTTGAAACACATTTCCCAGTTGTTTAGTTTGCTCCCATGCCAGCCCACTGAGACAGAGGTAGCTTCATTACCCTTTTGAGCCGGAAAATTCACAAAATATTTTGGCCTCTCTCTGCACCTTATTAACATAAACTGGACTTTCCTCCTGCTGCTGGCAGGGCAGGGTGCTGGGAGTGCGTGATCAAGGCGTTTCAGCGGCTGTCACCGACGTTCTCCTTAGGCTGGCGGTGAAGGATTCCTCCTGGATCCTGAACAGGGGTTTGCAGTGGCCACTTACACCGAAAAGCCACAAAAGAGGAAAGGAGGTGGGAAGAAAAAAGAAAGAGAGCAGGTTAGAAAGGAATCTAAAAATACCCACAAGCCTGAGTTCCTTCATCTGTAAATATGAAACATTTATTGCAGAAATACAGTACACCCAGACTGAAATATATCTCCTTGAAAACTGGGAATAATGGAATCATCTGCTTTGTTAGTGTATTTTTTTTTGGCAGCTCACTTTCCCTGGCTTTAAAACCTTGTGAGGGCTTGCAGTGTGGTGAAAGGCTAGGGAGAATAGCATCAGTTGCTTTTGCAGGTCTCCCCAAAATGTAAAAATTTGCTTTTCCCTAGCTCTTCCAACAAGCAACACAGCAGCATTCTGACACAAAAATATGATTTAGAAAGTATCCAAATCATAGAAGGCCAAATCTTGATGCTTTGTTGGTTCCTGTTAAGTAGCCAATACTAACCCACGTGAATTTTCCTTGCCATTAACTGAGCAATACCGGCCTTTGCCCTTCCTGATTAATTAGACTCAGAAAATTTCCGAGTCTGTCTCAGGAATTCCCAGAGGCCTGGCTGCTGCAGAAGGTGCCAGCAGGAATAGTGCAGATCCTGGGAAACCTGCTGGAGGGGGGACATTTACAGCATGTGCAAAAGAAATGTACAACAGAGTGTTTTAGGCAGATGAAGATGAAAAAGGAGTGGTTATTGTCAAACTGACAGACGAGTGATGTTTCTGTGACCTAACAGGAAGTAATAAATGCTGGGTTTAGGCTTTTAGTGAAGCAATGGCTTGTTCACCTGCTGCTTCAGAGCTGCATCAGACTTCCACCAATATGTGATCACCACAACTAAAGAATGAGTCTGTGAAGAGCTTGTTAACAACTCTGCCAAGGAGATTGTGCCAGCTCCTCTCCCAAGTGTTTTACCACAGATCCCAGCACAGCCTGGAATTTCTCATTATCTCACATACCACCAGCTCTTTAGACATACCTTCGCTTGCCAGTTACAGAGGTGGAAGCAAGTAGGGGATCTGGGTAAGGTTCCCCAGCTAAGGGGATCTTTCTTCAGAAATAGCACTTTGTGCCAAATATGAGATCCCATCTAGAGGTTTTGTTAGATCATCCTTTCTAGGAATATAATTTTTTATTTGACAGATTTCCACAACATTTGACCTGCAGAAGATTGTGATTTATGGACACGTACCTCATCTGCAAATTTTTATGTGTGTAGTGCAGGTAAACACATACCTAACGTGGAGACTTAGTCATTAGGATGTGTGTCAGGATTACCTGTGCACAGCCATTCATGGTCAACCATCAAATCCCATACCCAGCTTCTCTTTTCTATTTGGCATTCTCTTTTCTCTGCTTGAATTTTAATACTCTCTTACATGTGATGTTTTTATCAACACTTCAGCATCCTTCACTGGAAAAAAGCATCCTTGTTACCTTTTTTTCAAAAACAAAGCAAAGAGAGTCAGGAGGTTAAACAAGTACAATTGAGGGTACCTTGCTGAACTGCAATAATAAAATATTGGTCTAAACATGTATTTTTTTATTGAAAGAGAATGAACATAAATTACAGCTGCTGACCATGTAGTCATTCTTTTTATGAGGTGTTTCCCTGTACCCAGATATGATTTCCACATATAAATTCTCTGTTGGACTGAAAACTCCTCACTGAGTGAAACTAGTGCTTTTCTTAACAAATTGTCCACAGAATCAGTATTTAATCTCAAATGTAAAAAAGTTCATTAGGGAAAAAAAGCATCCCAATGTCCTCGAGGAAATTAATACCAGACACTATTCAAGCTAACAAAAAAGATCTGCCTGTAGATTGTGTAGCATTTTTCCTCTGCTTTCCTACTTAATAATTTTCCATAATTTAATAAAGTCCAATAAAACATAGCATACTATAATGGTGCCTGCAGTAACAGCCACTTAGTCCAGAGCAGAAAAAAGCAATTTTGTTCCATTGAGGATTTCAGTGTTTTGAGTTTTGTTTCCTTTAAAACGTTCTTCAAGAAGGACACCTAGCTCTGAAAGTCTGAGCATGGAAACCCTGAAGTCCTCTGCTCTGAAGGAGCTTGTTTTATGGAATCCCCTTAAGCCATGCAGTGTGGAAGCCTGGAAACTGCTCCTGTTTCCAACTAGTTTGCTTACTGAGGTCTCCTCATCAGAGAAAACCACTGAAACCACAATCAGATGTTCCATATGGGGAGATCAGTTGTAAATCTGGGAAAACACTAAAAATATGAAATTGTAAAAAAAAAAAAAATCCCCAGAGCACACATGAAAATCCACATTGATCATGCCCTCTGTTACTCCATGTAGAAAAGAGGCAGAACTGAACTAAACCGCATGGCCATGTATTCAGGGTCATCTGCTGCTGCTCTTACTCTGGAAGCGCAGCTGTCTCCTCATGGAACCAGTGAGTTCAGCAGAGACTGGGGAAGAATGTGCTCCTAAGAGATTCCCCTTTCCCGAGAAAAACGCTTGGTTTGACAAACTGCTGGATGTGCATCAGAATGTGACAGAAGGGGCACGTTTCTAGCAACACTTCGCTGAACCAGTGTGACAGAGTGTGGTCCCCAAAAGCGCAGTTGCTTTCATTCCCATAATTTACTTTCATCTGTCTTTTTCAAAACCTTCCCTAATTAAGCTTAATTGCCATGCAGTCACACATTAGTGCAACATTCTGTCCACTTATGGACCACCCATAAAATTCTTCATAGCATTAATCCTGGAAAGCGGTAGACTTCTTGTTTTGTTTTGTTTTGTTTTGTTTTGTTTTCTAATGCACGCAAGTGCCCATAATACACAGCAATGGCTTTTTGGAACTAATACTTTACTCTGAGTATCATAAAAAGACTCTTAGTTTATGTCAGAAAATCAGAGAGGTCAGAAGGGTGTTTGTGTTTTGGGAAAAAAGCATTTGTGATGATTTGGAATCTAAGAACTTTGGTGCAGAACCCAGACATGGAAATTCCCACCTCTGTAATATTTAACTCCTTCTTAGGACAGTTATGGGTCAGACCATAACAATTTGGATACCTTCAGCCTTTGTGAGTTAGTCAGATCTCTGCATCACTTAAGTCTTCAGCGAGAGACTCCCAAAAAGCAGTGATCCCATGACCTCATGCAACTCATGCAAACTCTTTCTTAAAGATGGACAAAAGTCTAGTCTGGAGGACGCCTTTAAACAGTTTTTAGGAGCTAAACCCTAACAGAGTGTTTAGAAACAGTAAAACAAAATAACAACACAGAATTGCAGGGAAATCAGCTGAAATATTTTTGCAAGCAACTGATTATTCTTTAGAACTACAGTTTATCTGAGTGCAGTAACTCTCATAATGCAGAAGTAAAGAAGAGCCTTGAATTTCTTGGATGTTGAAGCAAAAGAAGCAAGTACCACGTACCTCAGAAGAGAATTGGGTGGGTGGGCTGAAAATTCACACGACTAGAAGGACAACAAACATAAATGACAAGAAGGAAGTAGTGTTAGATAATACAATCAAAACTTCTGTAGCAAACAGACAACACCACAACTTACAGCAGAGAGATATAACATGAGAGAATTTCAGCCTCACTCATTTTGGTGAGTGACTCAGGGAGTCAGAGATCACACCATATGACTAAAAACTTCATTAACCATTTGCAATGACATGGTTTCTGGGCACTGTGGGACAATGCCAATATTTTTGCCACTGCTAGAAATACTTTTCTTAATCCAGAAATGACAAAAAGAAAGAGAAAGGGAAGAACAAAATTTAGGTCCAAGTAATTATTTCTAAATTATTAGTAAATGATTAAGTTATATCTATTCTTTTCCAAAGCTTTCAAGGTTTGCAGGATGTAAATATTGGAAAGGGAAAAATGAAAGGAGAAATACCAACAACTCTCTAACCAGCAAGGGCTTGCTGCATATGCAGTTTATTAGCTGAATTTGTCCAGCTTACCCAGTACCAGAGAGATGCACATTCTGTGAAAAAAGTAGGGCTGTTACATTATGCCTGTGAGACAAAAGTAAAATAGAGAACAGAAGATACCTAAATTATTGTCTGTGGGTTCAGAGGCAAGTTCTGATGATGATTTAATATTTTAATGTCAGGGAAAATAATTCTTTTTGGTCACACCTTTACGAATTTCAAAACTGAGCAAAAAAATCCCCCTTACTTATAGTGTAATTGGTTACTATAAAAATGAAAATATATAATTTTAATTGTTTAATAAAAGCCATAAAATTTCAATTTTTTAAAAAGTTTCTTTCTCAAAAGCCACCCACACAAACCCTCATTGTTATCTATGTTGATACTGTCTTTGTCCCTTATTTACTGCCCAGCCCTAGCATTCTTTCTGGGTGGCAACAGCACAAGGCAAACGCTCATGGGCAAACTGAAGTGACAAGCAAACAACCAAAACAGAGGAAAGAAAATGAAAAGTGTGTACTTGCTCTGACAACTCTGCTGCAGGGATCTGAGGGTATCATAGCTGCATTGAGTTAGTCCTACAATTAATTAGCCATTATAGAAAAAATCTGACAATTATTAAAGAGAACCTACCCAGCTCAGAAATGCTGGGATAAATTAACATGTTGCCATCCTACTGACACCACCAGCATACTCTCAAAGAGAAATTGGTGTTCTTTTCTTTTGTCAAGTAGGAGTCATTCCTTCAGTTTCAAATTCTCTTCCAAACGTTAACATGACTGGATGGCACAAATGTAGCAATCCTGGAGACTACCATACAAGGGGGGAAGGCTGGTTTGATACGGGGCTCCTGCACTTTGGTCCTCAGTCTGGGGTGCAGCCTAATCCAAGGGGTATAAGCAGCAAGATTAGGATATATCTGTTGTGGAATATGGCAATCTGGAACATTTTTGTGGGTATTTAAACACAGAAAACATGGTGCCACCTCGGTGATTGTTTCTGTGCATCTTTCTACTTGCTTTCCAAAATAAGCAAAATACCCAATCTCTAAAAATACTGACTACTAAAAGTACACAGTTCCTCAGGGAAACAAGGTTTCAACACAATTGTGTCATATGAATGTTTGCCTGTCATCTGTTTGCTCTTTCCCCCCAGTTTTAACTCCATTTTTCAGAAGGGCAGAGGTCTCAGAGAGTCAATTCTGACCAGTCCCGTGCAAGCTGGGGACAGGCGATGGCTGCACACACTGCGGGGCTGCCCTGGCCACGCACACAACGCTCCCTGCCAGGCGCTGCCGGCACAAGGACAGGGCTGATCCTGGCGGAGAGTTACGGTGAGGCAGAAGAGAAATCCATAAGAAATGAGTCTTCTTTAGCTTGGCTGCCTGTGGGCCAACTTGTTAGCTGATTTATACTATGTTTTTCCTCTCAGTTCTTGAGTTCTACTGAAAATTATTTTTCTCGTCAGTGATGCTTTCCAGGAACAAACTGAAGTGCTTGCTTCAAAACTCCTGACAGAATCATTTATTTGCTGAACAAGGGGGCACAGCAAACAAGCTTTTTCTTATGTTTTGCTTTAACCTTGCTGATGCCTTTCCATTGCACTACGAGCCAAATTCCTCATTTCACTGCTTTAACAAGAGTGTAGATATTGACATCTCCAATCCCTCTTTTCCAGGTCAAGATCGTATTTCATTAGAGACCAACTGAGCCTGCAGACTCTATTTTCTCATAAATGCTGGGCTCACTGACCTTAGTGGGAGAGCATGTATGGGTTGGGGGCTTGGTACCTACCTGTGTATGTACATATTTATATTTAATTCAGAGATGCAGCTACCCTGATGGTCATAATTCTGTCCAATAGAAAGCAATATTAAATACAGACCCTGTTGCTATAGACTCATTTTGAATGCGGTTAATCAAATGAAGTCAGTCAGTACTCCTGAGAGTAATAGAAATCCAGAGACACCAACAAATCATGATTAAAAGTGTAAGAGGCCTCATTAGGGAATGACTGCAGCTTTTCTACTTTGTTTTGCTTAATAAATATTTAATTTCTGCTACAGGGAGAAACAAGAATAAGTTGACGCTTAAAGAAAGCATTTGTTCTAACGCAAGTATTTTGCTTGCTAATAGTAATAACCACACAGTGAATAACAAAAGAACTCTGAACTCCATTGATTTAAAGAAACACCAGAACAATTTGGAAAACTAAATATATATATTTAGGGCCCTAGGCAACATCAGATGCACCCTAGCACAGTAACACAAATTCATGATTATATACAGCAATACTATTTCATGGCTTGTCTGGATGAAATGTATTAATTAAAAGATTGTATTGGTGACATCCAGTCCCTGTGATCTAAATACAGCAAACCTGGGCAATCTAGTCCAGACAAAAAGAAGCACCTTTCCATCTGGGAGGAAATAATAAATTCTCTCATCACTCAGCCAATGTGTGGGGGATGGTTTGAATACCCCTGGTACAGACAGCAGGCAGGAATAAGGCTTCTCACTGCCCACCCTGGCACCCTTCCTGGCAGTGGTGGAAGCCCAGAGTCCACTTCTGCACTCTTGTCACTTTTGGCATCCAGGTAAGTGAAAAATTACTTAAATGAATTTATTAACTGTCAATGCTTCTCACAACATCTATAAATTTATGCTATGGCTGTGATGCAAATCTTTGATTTACAGCAATCGTGCCTCACATTCAGTAACTGACATCCTACATCAACTTTCCAAAACTAAAATTTTTGAAAGATGACCTCAAAACTAAAGTTTGAGTTAGCTGCAATAGCAGAGAGAGGATTTCTGCCATTGCTTGCGCTCAAGCAGCCAGGTAGTTACACTCACTGAAGGCAAACTCTAGCTGATGCAGCTTCTGACACACCTGGAAGTTTATTTGCTTCCTCTCTGTTTCCAAAACACTTGAGATCAATAAATAATTCCTATCTTCTAATAATAAGAAAAAGAAATTGATGTCCTGCCATAGTTTGGGAAAATATAAACTTTGATGACCTGCTTCTGATTCTGTTTCAGGATTGCTGTAATGGTTTGCCTGCTGTCCTCATTGTAATGGTTTGTACCACTGCCCAGGAAAAATCTACTGCAGCAGTGTGCTTATTCATGATGAAAATTCCACATGAGTAGCACTCAGGAATATTAGAACCAGCCTGTATGCATACGCACTTAGAATCACAAATTTTAAAAACAAAAATAAAAAAATACCCCAGTAACTCTGTCTTGACCTTAATAAGCATAGGAGTGTTACCAGTCTAGAAATTAATAACTTTCATATCTAACTGTATATGTATCTCTGTATAAACATTCATCTGAAGAATTTTATCTGCCTTGAGAATATAAAATGAATTATTCAAACAGCAGTCCTTTGGCCTTTAGGCAGACTTCAACAGCTAAAAATAGCCCAGAATCCTGAGCAACACCACAACCCCAACAAAACCAGTATTTACTGTTTCTGCTGGAGGCATTGCCCAACTTCCCAGCACTGCTCCCAAGCTGTGCTCCTCGCCGTGCTGTAAGTGCGACAAAGGGCAGCCGGCAGCCCCAGACAAGATCAGCTCCAGGCTGCTGGAGCGGAACCGGGGAGCAGAGCCGTGCCAGGCTGGCTGGAGCTGCGCTTCTTCCCTGGGCAGCTCCGCAGAGCGGGCTCAGCTGTGCTTTCTGCTCCCTGGGCAGAGCCAGGGGCAGCGCCGGGCCCTGCCAGTCCTGCGGGGGAAGCTCCAGGAGTAGCTGTGCTGTGGGATTTCACTTAGGGGAAGCCCAGGCTCGCAGGAACAGCAGACTCTGGTTTGGGAAGGGACAGACCTTCCGGACCTACAGAGCACTGTGGGAACAGTTCTTTATTTAGCTTTTTGTCCCACTGAGCAGGCCTGTTCCCCCGAGCAGACCCAAACACTTACATGAACTCTGTATAAACAAGGTTATAAAGCTACTAATGTTCTTTAACTATGAAGAGATAATACCGACCATGAAACCTGAGCGGCTTTTTCTTGTCTCCTGCACATACGAAAGATGGCATTAAAAGAGATTAGTTTAAACCACTTGCAATTTCCTTTATGCAATAAAAGTTTTTCTTTGCTTGGAATTTTCCTATTTATGGTGTGTATTTGGACTCAGTATAGCATAATACTTTCCTCAGTATCCTTGCTTTTAATGATGCTCGCAGCATTTGAGCCATTCATCAAATCTGACAACTGAAACAGCTAGGAGTTAATGGGAGCATGAGCAGTTTGACAAACACAGTCTATTTGACAAGGCTGGGGTCAGGACTAAAAGAACTGCTCTTGGTTAAATAAATAGAAAAGCAACAAAGTAAAGCAAAATCTCTGCAGCCATTTATCAACTTTAAAAGCCTTTTTGTTATAAGAAACATAAAGTGAAGCTACACACAGAGACGGGAATTAAAAGGGGTTGAAAGAATTCAGCTGGCTTCTTTTTTTAAGTGAAATTAAAAAGCTCAGTTAAAACTGAGGGATTATGTCCACAAAACTGACACGCAGTTACATAATACCTAAACCCACACTTTAGAGCCGTCTGCTTCTGAACTGACTTACTATTTTAAAGAACCCAGGTTTTTCCTAGATAACAGATTGATTCAGGTGGCACTGAAAGTAAAACGGTATCACCAGAGATGACTTTTCTCACATCTGCAAAGCAGGAGAGCACTGCACAGGCATGTCCAGGAGCACAGCTGAGACTCCATCCATCCACTGCTGCTTCGATAACAAATGTACCTGAGAGCAACCTGTGCAAGGGGAGAGTCTGCAAAATATCAGAGCTTTGCCTTTAGACACAATACTGCCTGTAGGAAATTCCTGGATGTCAAATGGCTCCTGGAAGCTAATAATTAGTGCAGCCACTAACTTGCTGGCTTGGCTTTTTTCGCTGAGATTGGTTTGGGCTCATCTGGTTTTTCCCCTGTCCAAGACCCTGAAAGTTCTAGGAAAAATAGGAACACTGAATCTGTTCTTCTGAACCTGAAGAAAGTGGCTTTCAGAGCACGCAGCACATATAGAAAATAAAGGATAATTTCTCTAACTTTTTTTTTTTTTCTTTTTTTCTTTTTTTCTTTTTTTCTTTTTTTCTTTTTTTCTTTTTTTCTTTTTTTTTGTAGTGAAGTGCACATTGGCAAGCAAAATCAAATCCTTACTTTTCTGGGTTTGGTCTTGAATCCTATATAGCAGAGATGGTCTCCAAGGCTTTATAGTGTTGAGAATGAGAATTGTTCATCAATGAGAACAAGACTGACTTTTCTGTGATTCAGCATTCCTGCTCTTTAAATTTGGGTGCAATATTATTCTCATGACTAGATAAAACAATACAAATTTAGGCATTGAGAAATTCTTGGATATGATAGCTGTGCAGAATATTTTCTAATCATTTGCCTACCATCACTTTATGTAATAATTTCTATCATTGTCAGAAACCACCAGTACCACTAGAGAATTTCCATCAGAAGCAAGTAATCTGGCAAAACTCTATACTTTTGCAGTCCTAAAAGTTTCAGGAAAGGTTTTTATGGCTTTGGGGCTGGACATGTTGCCAGATGAAAAAATTCCTTTTCTTCTGAGACTTCTCCATCCCTTCTATTGCTTTCATGTATTTATGACTATTGGCACTTTAGAGAAAATAAAGAAAAAGCATGTATTGAGGCACAAAGAGAGCAGAATGACTATGAATAGTTATAAAATTTACAGATTAATGTTGTACATCTTGTTTCTCTAATAACTTCTCATTTTTTCTTTCATAAAGCAATTTGTACATCTAAATAATATACTTAACAACTCCTATTGCTGCTGGAAAATAATGGAAGACTACTTTTCCCGGAAGTGATTGATTATAGTCTGGATAAATTAAATAATTGTCCCTCATCTCTTCTCTTCTCATTATGCTTTGAGCAAAACACCCATTACAGGAGTACTGTGGAGCCATTTGGAGCTAGGGAATGTATTCCATTTAGCCTGTCAAACACAGTTCAGTTCCTGTTTTAACTCTGCCCCTTTCCCAAACTTCTTTTTCAAGACTACACTAATATAACCTAATTTTGATAGAGCATTCTGGTGACTCTTGAGCTCTTTTCCATCTGGAATGGGTTTTTCATCTGCTTAATACCAGAGCTTTCTGGTTTGTTTGGTTTAGTTGTTTTGCAATATACAACCTACAGTCTTATAAAATAATTTATAGCACTCATTTGGCCTCCTTTTTGGAACTTTCTATTTGGGAAAGAAAATAAAAAATAATCAAAGCAAGCTCAACCCTAGTTTCCCTTTTAATAAAAATTTTTTTACCCAAAATACTGGTGTGGATGTCTGAAGATTGCACTCTCCTTTCCAATGTCAACAACATAAATGTCTTTTCTAATGGACATAATCATATCTCTGTGTCATGGCTACATTGTGTTTGCTGGGGTTCTTTTTCTCTTTTCAAAAACATAAAAATATGATAAAAATGTTCAGTGTGCCAAAAATTTAGTGATAGGATTGTATCTAATTTTCAGTAAAGGGGGATACTGAAACAGATCACAAGAAGAGTAATGCTAATTTTGAGATTAACTCCATGGGTTCACGCAGAATATATAAAAATTGCATTATTAACATATTTTTTACTCACAAAATCACATAATACTGAGGTCTGGATTCAAAGATTCAAGAGTACAGTCTCATATCTCTTATAAATATTTTATGGATGGAATTATTTCTCAGTGCTATACAAAGAAAATACCATTTCACAAAGGCAGGTTTGTTATCAACTTGAATATTGTTGAACTTTTTTTGTTTTTGAAATTCTGTGATCAGCATTGTGCTAAACTGCTTAAGGAAATCAACCCCATTCATGTTTTTGCCCTCTTTTCTTAACCAAATTGAGTTAGTGCTGAGAGACTATCACTGCAACCATAAAAGTGTTCTCTTTAGCCTAGTCTTGGGGAAGTGGAGGCTAGGATCAAGAATCTACTTTCACTTTATAATATTACTGCAAGCAAATAATAATAATAATAATAGCAAAATAATAAAAATGATAGCAGATTAGTGGTGGTGGTGCTGGTGGTGGTGGTTCTCCATAGCTGGTCTACAAGAAAAAGCCCTGAATAAGAAGCAGCCTGCATGAGGCACAAAGAGCAAGAGAAACAGAAGGACAAGGAAGTTTAGTAGTCTTACTTTGACTAAGCACAGGGTAAGGCTGTCAGACCCTTAATCTATCCCCAAATCAAGAACTAAGAAAATATGTGAGATATAAAATATGGAATGCATCTTTCTGGTTCTCAGGAAGCACTATTCCAATTTTTTGTTGTATTTTACTTGAAGAACAGCAATTCAGTACACATCAAACACACTGTTTGCTACCTCTGTAATTTAGTGCATTAGTAGAAAATACTGCTTTTGTGCCAGATCAGGTTATGCTGAGTAGTAAATCTTCTTTTTAAACCATGTGTCTGTATGTGTACTTTTTCACTGAGAGAAACTGTAAAGTAAATTTACTGGACTGTTACTGCTCTCCTAACAACTACACAAACTGCTGCATTAGAAGCTTTTACTGTCCATGCTGCACAGGACACAGAGCTGTGCTCAAGGCAGGCTTCTCTCTTGTCAGTCTTGCTACTACTTATTATTATTAAAGTCCCAGTAATGTGCTAGATCTTGTCACATCGCTAACAGTGGCAGCCCTGTTCCACATTTAAGAAGGCTTCTGAGTTCCAATTTTACTAAAACTTCTAAGTCACACAGAGCAGGTAACGACAGGCACACCACTAGCTAAGTATTTTTAAATTATTGTTAAAAGTTTAAATGATGGGATGAAATTTAAAGTGTAGTGACTCTGGGGTTTTTATGACAGCTGGCAGAGAGAGCTTTTTATCAGAATTGCTACACAGTCACAAGAAATTATTTGCTTTGACCTCAAAATATTTTGCAGCTAGAAATTTTCAGCCAGACTTCTGTAATTTTATAACTTAATTATGGTTGCCTTCATAGAATAAGAAACATTTATTAAATGAGCTACACATTGATCTAGATTCATTTAATGTAAAAATTTACATAGAAATTAGTGATTTGAGATGGTAATCACTTCCCCCTCCTTAATCTATTCTGTTGGGTCAATTAATGTGGTCATTAGAGACTACTTGCCCTTTAAGCCAGCTCTGAGAAAGACCAGAGCAAAACCAGGCTTCAGTAAAAGATATTCTGCAAGGATGCTGGCACTTGGGTCATGTGTTAGAGCTCTGAAACCTTTCTTAATGTATTGCAGATGTTACTAAGCTTTGAGTCTTTTTAGCTATGTTTTCATTTACTGTTTAGGTGGTCACTATGTTATAGTGCTGTCAAAAGAGCTTTTGAATCAGCTTAATATAAGAATTAATTATATTAATTAATACAGAGTAACTGAAAAGACTTAAAGAATCAAAATTCCAGCTGAAGGCATTCTATCCTGAATTCAGTAGATAAACCAACACAGGACACAGTTCATCCACCTCAGCAAACAGTTTTTAGTTGTGTGCCAAAATTGTCACTGCTGGTTAACCCACTGACATGTTTGGCTAGAAGAGAAGAACAGCTACAACTGGGGTCTCCAGAGTCAGTCACATAACAGATGTTCCAGAGAGACTGAAAAATAGTATCTTCAAGTAAAGTCTCATAAGAGCTTCCTTTTCCTTGTCCCCAACCCTTTCCAGTCAGAGAAAACTCTGTGCTTACTGTATTTCTACTGATATTTATATTTTTTAAATTCAGCTCTCAGCCTTCATAGCTAATGTCTTTAGGAGGAGCAGGGAGCTGAATGCTTTTGTGCATGAAAGGCAAAAACCACTGGGAGAAAGATTTTACCAAACACTGCTTCTTCTATGAGTGTTAGATGAAAGTGGGGCTGCATTCTGCCTGCAGCTGCAAACACAGCTAAGAAACCTTATCTTGAGCTCAGTGGAACCTTTTCCTGATTATACACACCAGGGCACTGCTGATGTTCAAACTACGACCACTGTTCTTTTGTGCTGCTAAGCAGACCCTGGAGGTTACGGCTACTATTGCCTAAATCAGGCTCATTTGAGAGGAACTAATTCAAACACTGATAACCTCAGCAAACACTGAAGGGAGCATTAGAAAACATCCGGGAAATAAAAAAAAGAAAAAAGCTGCTAAAAGTTTTTTGCCCCTGATTCTGTTAATAAAATAATCTACTGGGCTCATTCTGATTATTTCTCTTACAAGGGAGAGGAGTGGGTGGAAGGAGAAAGTGGCTCTAATCCAGAGGAACATCCTAGTGAACACCTCCAAAGCATTTGGTTATTATTATTAATGGGGGTATCCTTCAGAGAATGACACCGATGTAAGACTTGGGGCTTGCTGCAGCACCACAATCTCTGCCTTCAACCAATTAAGATAATAACAATTTACCTACACCCCAGCTCTGGTTTTGTGTAAAGGACTGCACAAGAAAGGAAGAAATCAAGTCCTGATGTTGTAAAAAGAAGCACAGTACCCTTCAAACCAGCAACAAATGCAGACTTAATCATATATATTTGCCCATTTAATAAGAAATTCAGAATTAAATCTGTATTAACAAAGAAATTAGCTGCAATCCAAATCTGCATATGTGTATTCATATGAGAGCGCTTATATCTATCATGCACATAGGCTATAAAAATATTCTACAAACTATTTGCAACCCAGACCTCAATTTCCTGCCATATATGAAAGTTAGATCAGTATTAACAGTCAAAACTGGGTTGGAAGAGCAAATATCAGTTTTTCTTATAACATTTATATGCCTTGGTCATGTACGATCACCCAGCACTGGAGCTGAACAAAATATTAGTACAAGAATGTTTTATGCCAAATCTCAAACCACTAGTACAAAAGAGTGTAATTTATCAGATGCAAAGGGAAACACTATCTGACAGTGCCAAAAGTACTACTATTCATTACATATCTAAAGGCTACTGATCAATAGAGAGCACTATGCTCTTTCATTCAATAGGTTCAAGCTTAACTGATTTTCATGGCTTCTTGAATGCTTTTATGACTAACAAGGCATGGTCCACGTAGTGCTTTGTCACTGATTTGCAAATAATCTAATAAAGTGACAGTAATAAATCACAAGTATTATTAATAAACCACCATCAAACAAAGCAGCACACCGAAAACAATGTGGAAAATGCACAGATAAATCTCCAGCTACTTTGGGGAGTAAACAGGCTAAACACACAGTACTACTGAAGAGCTGAGAGTTCAATTCACAGTAAACATATACATCTGAGCTGTTAGAGATTTCCTGTTGCACTTGGCAAATACTGTTTCTATGTTTATTAAGGGCAGGTTCATAGGGGGAAAAAAAAAAGAAAAGGAAAAAAGAAGAGATGAGAGAAAACAAAACTCAAATTGAATAAACCAGTGCTTGGAAAACAAGAATATAATCCAGTTTGGTGATGTTTTTATGATGTTAAAATAACATTTTATGCCTGTTTACGTTATAATTTTGTACCTCATAAATACCTACAGTAGCTACAACTGTCAGTGGTGCCACTTCAAAGGGCAGTGGCCCTAGGAACAAGATCTTTGTGGTTTGGCCTAGCCACAGTGTGGTTAAGGTTATGACAATGTTTCTTTAAATCTAAAATCTAGCTGGCATAAATCCATGAAAAGCACACATACCTTCAAATGCAAAATTCAGGATTCATTTACTTACCCTTCAGGTGTGGATTTAATGAAAGCTGGGCATTTAACATGGTAACAAGCTTCCACAGACTTCATAGAAAAATCCAGCTCCAAGATACATACAGCAGAAGCAAAGCAGTTGTTTTGACTCCATCATCCCTATAAAAAATGCACACAAATAGCAAATATTTACTTGAGGTGGAATACTAGAAACACAAACTTGTAGCTGTCACACAAGTTATGGTTGGGGTGAATGCTAGACCTTGGTAGCACTTTCCTCTGTAGTGAATAGAAAGTCAAATTACTTAGCTTTTGACCATCTTGAATTAAAAATGAAAAAAAATTGTTTCTTCTGCTTTTAGTTCCCAAATTTAGCATAGAAGTGGTAAAATTACAAGGGGAAGTCAGGTTCCCTGGAGTTTTTGCCCTGACCAAAATTTTGTGTAAATACCACAAGAAAGCTTTGGCCTATGTTATTTTCAATTCAGAATTTTAAGGCTTTACTTCTTCTGATAAAAAGATTATCTGAATTCTTAAATATGAATGCGAGTCAAATTCCAATTAAAGTCTTTAGGTGTTTTTCAACCACTTCTCTGGTGATCCTTGAGCAAATAAATGTTTGTGTCAGTGGCTTGAGGCAAAATGCATGATTAAAGCCAATATTAAAACCATCTTTCCTCTCAGCCTCAGAAAGAAACTTTGATTCAACACTAATAGCCATGGAAAAGAAATAAATTAGGTGGTGGCTAACAGCAGAGTGAATAAGGGTTTCATCTCAGAAGACCAGAGGACTGAACCTTGGTTTGTTACAGCAAAGGGGACAGGTATTACAGATGGTTATTTACAGGCAAAACTCCCAGTCTCCAAGGTAAACCATCCCCTTTTCATCGGCTCTGGAGAAATACAATAAATATCTAGTACTTTTAAGGTGGTGAGGAAAACTGGTGAGGCAGGACCGAGGAGGAGCTGAGGGTGGTAAGGAAGCCACTGAGCTGGAGGCAGGAGAGGAGGAGAGGAGCTCCCAGCAAGTCCTTCTGGCACCTTGGGAAGCCCAGCAGCAGCCTGGAACAGCAGCTCATGTCCCCAACAGCTACCACACCCCATTGCCCACATCTGGGAGTTTTCAGTGGGTGTCTGTGGAGCTCTCTTTAGAATACTAACCTGCTGAGACAGCAGTGGGAGTGGGGCTTACCAGTCCCAGGAAAATGTGGTATGGGGGGGCCACAGCAGCAGTTCCCATAGCCGTGAACTGGACCTCAGTGTTGCTGCATGCATTTAAGAAAAACACTTTTGCCAAATTGATTGCTTCTAGATACTAAGAATTTTACCAAAAGGAATTATTGGTCAAAATTCTTGAGAGAAAAATTAATTGATGTAAAAAAAGAAAACTCATTTATTTAAAAAAAAAAAAAAGGTAAAAAAAAAAGGAGACCTTAAGGAAGTTAGTGTTAACAAAACAAACCTGAAGCTTAAAGTCATAAAGTGTGACCGTCACACCTCTTCTTCAGCATGTGACTTTGTTATTTTTTATTCAGAGGTCAATGCTTACTTTAAATGTGACTTCACCTTTTGAGCAGAGATGGCCCTGAGGGCCAAATACTCAGCTGAACCACAGAGAGATGCACATGGAAGTGGATATTTATACAACAGCTAAAATGTCTAAAAACATTTGAGGGTAGAGTTAGGTTGCCTCATGACATTTGCCCTCCACATACTTCCTATACAATCATTTGTTTTAAAATGGTATCCTTCATCAGTTTAGTTACTCAACTGAGCCATGGAATTACTGCTTTGCTTAATGCTTATTCTTATATCTGCAAATTAGAAAAGAGCCCCCAAAACCTTAGTTTTTTCCTTCTCAGGATGAACCCCTTCATGAATGCTTTTGATTGCAGTTACATTCATGTCTCCTCTTTCCTACTGTCTTACACTTGTCCCTTTCCCTTTAACGAAAGTATAAAAGAGATGAAGAGACCATGTCTTTGCACTTCCCGCTCCACAACAACAACAACCAACAACCCTTCCCAACATCTACCAGGCAGACCTAAAGTATAAAAAAAGCCTGTGCAGAAGACAATATAGGAGCAAGAGCTAATTTGAGGAATCTCATCTCCTTTCCCTGCCTCAGTTTCAACATGATGCTTTGATATTTCCTCCCGAGATTCTTGCTCACAAAATCTTCCCCCCGATGCCCTGTCACTGAGCAGTGCTGCAGCTGGAGAGGGAAAAGGCTCAGAGCCAGATGTGGTGCAGCAGCACAGCCTTGCCCTCTGCGATCTCCTGCCCAGCATGCCGCCAGCTTTGCTCCAGGGGTGACATTCGCCCCTTTTGGGGCCCGCACAAGGCTCCCTGTGCTATTTAACCCATGGTTATGGCAGGAGGGAGGCAGGGAATGCCGGGGCTCCTTGGAGAACCAGCAGTGCAGCCAAGCCCCTGACCCTCCTGCCCCGTGACACTGCAGCGCTCGCTGGCTGCTCTGGCCCCAATTAAGTCAGCGTGGAGGGGGATCTGACAGGAGGCGTGGGGAGGGTCTGCTGGACCCACACTCCTGTGGCTAAGCTGGAAATTAATTCCCACATATGTGCTGCAGATGGGCCTTCTCCAGGCTGCAGCCTGCAAATAAACTTAGTAGCAGCTGGGGAGGGGAACCAACAGAGCCTCGTGTGCTTTAATGGGTTCTGTGTTTCTGTGTACGGGAGAATTCCCTCCCCTCTCTAACCCATACAAATCCTTCTGCAAAGTCCCATAAACAAAGCTGTGGATATAATTTTGAATGAGAAACTTGCCACCAGGGAAAATGGTGGTCAGGAAAACACAACATACCTTTTTCTCCAAGAGAGTGTTTTGGTGTGTTTTCATAGATTAAAACCAGATTTGGCTGGTTTGAACAAGCAGGCAAACTTCTGACCTTTTTTTCACATAATAAACCACCCCTCTCCACCCAGCCCCAGTACCTAACCTGTCCTAAAATAGCCAAGTGGAGCCTGTGAGGGAAGCCGTCCTCATTTCCAGGTGTTGGTGTGTGTCAGCACAGCACAGATGTGTCCATCTCAGAGCCCTTGTGCCCTGGTCTCCATCCAATAAAGCAGTCAAATGTGTGATTAGCTTCATGTTTTCAGGAGCTGGCCCTCAACAAGACCTGAAATCAAACATTTACAGGATTGCTTTTCTGGATCAGCCCCATGGTATTCAGTACTTGCTGGTTTGAGATGCCAGTGTGCACCAGAAAAAGGTTGTGGCTGAGAGAACAGGGAACTTTTAAAGCAAAGCATAATTTTTACAGCTCCACGTGGAGTACAAAGTGAGGGAAATCTGTATGGCTCTATTAAGTTTAGCCAAGCAAAATCCAGTTGAAGAAAACTTCCTATTTCCAAACCTTCACCCAAATGCAATCTGGGTGTCTTTTTTGTTGGTTAAATAAATGACAATGAGATAAATACAATGACTACATTTCAGAGGCTTCTGTGCTCAGTAACCTTTGAACCTGGAGTTAAATAGATAAGGCACAAAAGGAGGTACTTGAATTATTTGAAAAGTCATTTTCAGACAAACTGGCTGCCCTGCAGCAGGGGCTCCAACAAAACATGGGAGCAGCAGGGTATGTGCATGCACATGGCTGCAGATGTGGGCAGGAAGGGAGAGAAGACCGAGGTCTGGAGTGCCAGCCCTTCTGTGAGAGATCAGTTTTTTCTCCTGAATGCATTCGATTCTTGGCAACAAGAGCACATAGGTAGATTTTCGGTGGTCTGTACATGGTTGCCAAGCAGACCAGACTTCCATTTCTTATTCAAGGGAGTACATAAATCCACAAGCATCCTCTTTCTACTGTTCTAGATTGATTTAACAAGCTTAATTTCAACTTCTTTCTTCTTTTTTCAAGATGTAAATGTAGCAAAGAGGTTACTGATAGAAATGTTGAGAGAGCAGTAAAGAGAACCCATTTGTTGCCTAGATTTTCTCAGAAAACAATTAATCACTGTAAATTTGAGCTATTTAGTCAAGCATCAGTAATAGTGCCCCCGATGATTAAGACACTGCTGGAAAAATCACATCATTGCCCACATTAATTCTGGGTATTTTCTCTTTTGGCATTAAATTGAGAAGCCAAAAAAAAAAAAAATTAATTCTACATCTCTCAGTGGTCTATAAAATAAGAGTAGAACAAAATTGATTATCTGACTTTTTGTTTGGTCCTTTGGAAAAGCTGAAACAAAAGAATGGGAAACAAAAAACAGCTCCCCCTCCCAAATCAAACACACACAGAGAAAAGCAAGGAGAAAAACAAAACATGTTAAGGTAGTACAGAATCTAGGGCCAGGAAGTCATCTCTGACCCACATAATTTCTGAGTTTCTCTTTTCTTAATTTTCAAACCCATTTGGGGTTAGCTGTGTACGTGGGCCAATGTGAGGATGCCAGTGAAACACGAAAAGGACTGAGGAAGAGGCTTTTGAAGCCATAACTACCCAGATTTTTGCTGTTTGCTTTGGCTGTTGGAGCTGTGGTAGGTGTTTCCTGTTTCTAGTCTTCACACCTTTATCATGTTTGGGTTGCATGTCAGAAATATTTCAGATGCTGTGGATGGAGACTTCCTCTTGGCCCAGGGAAGAAGAGGTTCATGTGTCCTGTGGATTTCCCCCGTGCTGATCCTCATTACAAGGGCTTACCTTTGTGATGCTGGTGTTGGTGTTTCCACTGCCTGCTGCAGCCTGCAACAGGGACGTGTGAGCCTAAGCCTTGCCAGACTTCAAAATAAATTAAAAAAAAATTAAGAGAAGTGTGAGACTCTCCAGCTTGGATGATAAAACCAGATCTTTTCATTTAAACCCATAAAAACTCACCTTCTCCTGGCCACTGCCACTTGGAAGTCAAGGGTAACTAATGCTCAGCAAAGCCTGCCCAGGATTTGTCCCTCCCTTAGGCTGTAGGTGTGACCCTCAAGGTTCTGTGATGGACTCTGCTCCACCCAAACAGGAAAATCTGTCAGTGGTGGCCCCACTCCAGGGCAAGTTATTTAAAAAAGCACAAAATTTCAGCACAAAATTTGCTCACCAGCTTATGCTCACTGAAGAGCTTGCAATTCACATTTTAAAATATTAGTTATTAAAACTGCCTACAGAAAACACTTTGATGCAGTGACCACACCAATGCTATGCTTCTGACATGAAAATACGAGCTTAAAAATGGAGAGAAAAGAGTCCATTTTACAGTGGCTTCCCACATCTGATAGCTTGCTGTCTGGTCCACATTGACACGCCTTATCAATACAGAGCTGGGTCTCCCCAGCAAAGCCAGAGTATCAAGAATTAGGATTGTTGTAACCCTCTGCGGCCCAACAAAGCAGCCTAACAACCCCAGCTGCCCATTTGTTCTGTAAAATATACCACGATGAGTAAACACTGCAAGTGCTGGAAGCAAAGGGTAGAATTCAGAACAATTTAGGGATGTCAGTGCCCACACTGTGCCTGCTGTGCTTGATGGGGACCTCCTCAGTAGGGGCTGCTGCTGGTATCTGCATTTCACTTTCAAACACACTTTACATGTTTTAAACATTTTCTTCTGGCCCTCATTATGCTCATCCTTGGCTAAAAAAGCTTGAAGAGTGTTTTAAAAATGAGAGGAAAAAAGGCATTGCCTCTCTATACCCCCTTACAACTCTCTTCTTTCCTTCCCACTTTTTCCTGTTTCCTGTCTAGTTATCCTTCCATCTCCTGTTTTTATTTGGTTTTTTATTCTTTTATTTTCTCTTTCATTTTTGCCTATGATTATTTTTCCATCTCTTTCTCTTTATTAGTACCTTTCTCATAATCTTCTCTTCATTGCTACTTTATTTTATCTGCCTATCAGCTCTCTCACCATGCTTTCTCC
Source organism: Pardalotus punctatus (assembly GCA_013400915.1). Lineage (NCBI taxonomy): Eukaryota > Metazoa > Chordata > Aves > Passeriformes > Pardalotidae > Pardalotus > Pardalotus punctatus. Next base: position 1,198,665 of record VZTX01026579.1, on the reverse strand, counting down.
TTTCATTTTCTCAATAATTCCTTTTTTTTCCCTCTCTGATTTTACAACAGCTCTATCTCTTTCCGACTTTCCTATTTTCCATTTCTGTTTTCAGAAATGTATTCTAGAAAATAATATTTCACTCAACTTCTTCATTTTTTTTCTCTGTAGCAAACTAGGTTAAATTCCTGCTCTTTTCCTGGGGGGAAAAAACCCCAAACAAACAGTGAAAAGTTAGTGGAAAGATGAAGAATGTGGAGATGACGTCAATGAAAAATACTAGTTTAGCTTGTGTAGATATTGTCTAGCGCAGGCTTTTTGCAAAAGCCATCTTTCCAACATAACAACAATTCTTGTGTTTATTTTTGAGCCAGTCAGCAGTTATTTCTTAAAGTCTCCTGAAAACACCTTATAATTCATACAGATAGAACAATGTTTTCTCTGGGGTGTTTCCTGCCAATTCAATTATAACTGAAGACTGAATTTGGAAGAATCATTTGTGCCATACAGTTATCTATACTGGCAGTTTGTTTAGGACACTTATAATACTTAAGTAGACTTTATAGGAGTTATGAACTACCTTAGCTATGATTTATAGCTATTTCCTTCCTAAATAGAACAGTAAATACTTCCTGTGACTGCTACAAACTCCAGAATACAACAGGAGGCATAGAACCACTACTCCATCATCCTTGATATGCTCTCTTCATCTTTTGCAATGCCAAAAGCTGTTTTGGTTCTGTGTAGTTCTCTTCCATGAAAATTCACAGATACTTGTGTTTTGAGCAGGGATGGGTAACCATCAAATGTTTTAACTCAGGGTAGCATTAGCAATGCACCATCAACACGGCATTTCCCTACAATCTGCTTTCTTGAAAGATGTCACTTCACCTCAGGCATCAGAGAAGATAATTCAAGAAGCAGTAGTTCATATGAGATCTCGCCCCCTGGGGTACTCCTAAGCCTGTCTTCTCGTGTAACCTGTCCTTTCTTTCCCAGGTGATACCTCCTGGCAGCAGCATTATTTCACCTGGGTTTCACTGGGGGAGCCTACTAAATGTAACCACAGAAATTCAATAGCTTTAAACTGCGACTCAAAGCAGAGACCACCAAGGGCAGTTTTGTCTGGTTTAGTGGAGCTGGCTTGTAAAATCATAGCCACTTCCCCAACCAGCTGTTAAACCCACAGACAGCAAATTCTGATCTGCATTACGGTGCCTTCCCTATCGAGTGCTGTGCCTGCCATGAAAAATGGCACCACTGCCTCCTCCACTTGTCTAAAGACTGTGAGGTCAAACCCCATGTGAACACATGCTTGGGGGAAGGAGAGGAACTGCCTTCATCCATGTTTTCTGGCCCCACACATGAAAAGAGTGGGTAGTTCGTGGGCAGCAGCACTCCCAAGCAAAGTGGTTCAAAGCTCCTGTGAGAGACTGGAGACAGAAAAATTTTGAAGCTGCCTGTTTGCTTGTTGGTCACAAGCAATAATTATACATTTTTAGGGTTTATTCAGCTTCCACAGAACTCCCAACTTTGACACTAACCTGACTGAGATCAGAATTTAACATCACTTTATAAATAAGTAATTATTCAATTCCCTTCTCCCTCTCCTCTTCACCATAACATGCATCAAATCACAGTACTGACAAACTGCAATTAAAAATGCAGTTGCAATACAAATTCACAGGCACTTGACCTTAGGAAACAAAATTTTCACTGAAATAATTTCAGAAGTATAAACAGAATAAAATGACTATCCGTTCTTCCATATGCTCCTGTTGAGGCAGGTTAGGAATGTCACTGTGAAGTTTTCCACAGTAACTCACATCACTAGATTTGAGAACAGTCTTGCCTTTTTAGGTTGATAGACGTTTGTCTTTTAATTTTTACCCTCTGATGTGTGTTAGCAGCCAATAAATGAAACAGAAATATTTCCAATTAATTTTCTTTTTAATCTATTATCTCCTACTTATCTCCTTACTAGTATGAAGCAAGTTCAGATCAAATATGGTGCAGAGGCACAGCAACATAATAAAACATTGCCAAGCATAACAAGCTGCCTTTCAAGGTAGATTTTTCTTGAGTGACTTTTCTGCAGCCAAGGATAAAGTTAAAAGAATGGGAGAAAGACAGAGAGGGGGAATTAGCACATTTGACTCAAATATAAGCAACCCACAAAATATGTTACTAATCAGGCAGATTCCCATCATCTTACTTATCATCTTGGGCCAGACTGCATGTGGTTTCTCCCCAGATGTGCAGGGTATAGAGGAAGACATTCTAGGACTAGACACAACAGTAAGACTTTGAGGACATACAAGTGGGACCTACGAACAACTCTGGCAAAGGCTGTAGCTTTCAGCATGCTGCAACTCACACAGAACAAAATTAAATAGCACTCACTGATACTGGATGCTACAGAGATCAAATTGGATTCAGGGAAGGATTAGAGAATTTGGAGATGATAGATGTGTTACTGGGTGTTACCCGTATTGACCAAGATAAATTTGTTTTAGAAACTCCCTCAACTGTTGACACAATCTGGAAAGAAACTCCAGGATGGAAGCATAGTTAGAGGATCTGATCTTAAATTTTTTCCAAAGTACCATGCAACAGCAGCAAGAGAACCTGGGGCCAGATGGGCTCTTGGTCAGAGATATCTGTGTCTAAGTAGAAGAAATCAATTAGTCTTTTGTTTGTTTATTGTCTCCCTTTACTCACTGCCATTTCAGATTGCACTCCCTTCTTTTGCTCTGGTGTGGAAAAGATTTTGCTATCAGTAAGGGGTTATCAGTTCTTTATCAGTTAGTTATCAAAGGTTATCATACATGGGCCAGAACCTTTGATGAAGGCAAGAGAGCTTTAGCAGCAAAGCATCTGAAACAATAGTGATATATGTGGGTTGGACTCAATTTATTTTTTTAAATTTATTTTTAGATGCAGATGCCAGTGACTTTTTTTTAAACTTCCTACATAATTTTCTTCCCAAATTTAAAGAAAGAAAGGGACTGGACAGCATTAATTTTAAATTTCCAACATTGAAAGGACTGAAAGCTTTTGCAGAAGCTCTTAAAAGTTTATGTTGTTCCCCATTATAACTGCTAATACTACATGATTGGCTTGTTAATATAGCTAACTCACCAGCAGCATTCACATTAATTTTCACCTTTTACTGTGTAACGGTAGTGCTATTTATTAGCCAGACAGACCATTTTTAGTAATGTTATAGGAACAGAGTGTGCATTACACGACAGAACTAGGTTACACCTGCAGCTGACCATTTCTATATTTATGGCTGTCTGACATCTGTAATGAATGGAAATGGCAAATACTTGTTTTTCACTTTGGCTTAGTAAATTATTTTTCTTCATGGTTTAAAAATAAAAGTGAAGTGAAATACCTGGCGTTAATTAGGGATTTTAAATATCTTCAAGTCTTTTTCCAAGCTGCCCTGGAGATACAGAACAGATTCTCAGGGCAGTGACAGGAAAGAAATTGTTAGCCAGCTTCAGCCATCACTGGAAAACTTGACTGGAAAAGCACAGATTGCATTAGAGTTCAATTTGTGATCACATCCAGCCCCTTTCACTTCAAGTCTCAAGTACCAAGGCCCCTCATTGTATGGTTTAAGATGGGGAATTTACCAAGTATTCCTAACAGAAGATTTTGCAAACTTTATGACAAACTGGTGGGCTTGAATGTAGTAAGGTAGTTCCTGATGTAACATTTCATCTCAGAGTTGTCATCTAATTATAGTTAACATGCAGAATCTATTTTTTCTCCTCTCCTCTTCAATCATGCAACAGTTTCAGTTATGATAAAAAGAAATCATTTGCAAACCAAATAAAATTCAGGATAAAACTGTTCATAGTACCAAATCCTTATCACTTAGAGATTTGAGAATTTCTGTTTAATTGTAGCAGTATTTATGCAGCTGGTCACTGAAAGGCCTGACTGAAGAGATACAGGAATTTTAATGGGATTTTTTTAAAATAAGATTTTAAAGAATAGGATTTGAAAAGAATTTAAAAGTCTTAAATGAATCTAAAAATAATTTTTAAAGAATATGATTTTTAAAAAAACAACCAGATCCAATTGCCTACAGCAAACTCAAAGATAAAGGAAATACATTTGAGGTACACTGTTTTGGAGAATGAAACAATCAGAGCCAAAACAGCCAGTGTCACAAAGCTGAAAGCATGGACAGTAAACAGTCTGAGAGCAACCAACAATGACCATGGTCTCCTTCTGTCTTGGAATCAGACATTTTTGTTTTATCTTAAGGAATTCTTGATCAGGTACAAACAAAATTATTCTCAGATTTTAAGGAAAAACCATATTGACTCAATTTGCATGAAATTATTTTCTTATATTTGGACAGGTACTTTGTATCAAAACTTGGCTTGTAGGCTCTCCTCTGGTGCACAGAAGGGTAAAATCTCCCTGTGAAAAAAAGCCATACTGAACATGGCTTTCATGAGGAGAAATGCAACGGCTTTCTCATAAAGAAATCTTTTTTCTGTGGCACTACCTTTGATCAACTGTAGGTAAAAGCATTTCAGGGAGGCCAGAAGGAGATATCTCCACTGTGCAGGAGAGAACCCAAAACACTTGAATTAAATGGAATGTCACACCAGCTCTCTGGCATCAGCTTTTAAAACAAATCTTCCAAATGTCTATGTTCAGTTTCACTATTTGAAATGACCAAGATTTATTCTTCCTTGAGGCAAAACTAGGGGGATTTCCCATTCCCACATTCTTCTGCTATTCAGTAAAGAACTTTGTAACGTACTGACAGGGCATATATCACTCTCTGTAGAGATCCTGATACTACAGAGTTGGTAGGTGAATGCAACTCTCAGAACCTTTCAATCACACAGAGGTTTGGAAATATGTGAAATTAAATAGGACAGAAGGAAATCAACAAATCCAGATGAATTTCTCCTCAAAGTTAGTAAATTTTTCTCTTTGGATTAATGAAAGACATTAACTGACAATGCCTTGGCTGGATTTTAATTTCAGCTATTTATAACCTGCATTTGTAATGACTGTTTTAGTGTGCACCATCATCTGAAGGATTTTATTGTCATTCTAATATATGGGAAAAGCATCACTTTCCATCAGCTTCTTTTTCAAAACATCACATATATGTTTCCCTTTCATGTGTCTGCAGCACTGAGTGGGGATTTGACAGACAAGGTATTAGCAAGGCTAATCATAATTTAATGAATGGAATCTCTGCCTTCAGTTCATCCTGACAGGGTTGGTAGTAGGGGTGGTTCTTTTGTTACTTCTTTTTGTTGTTGTTGTGGAGGACATTCTTGTGGGTGCAATTAAATTGATGCCAAATTACCTGAAATAATTTGTGGTTATTAAATAAACCAGTGTCTGATGTGGAAAGTGCATAAATGCATTGTTCCCTGACATCCAGAGGCTTCCCTTCTCCCGTCTTTTTTTTTCTATTTTTTTTTTTCCACAAGAGATTGTAGTAACTGATTTCTGACAATAATGCTTTGTGTGTGTTGCCTCTTGGGTGGTGGAAGAGAAGAACAAGCCATATCACAAAATTGCACATATGATCTACAGCTGGCATGTCACATTATAACCAAACAAAAACAATCTCATGGCTTACAAAAGCTCTTTAAGGAGGCATCACTTGCAAGGTTAACTACAGTACTTGACAAACGAGACAAGGTGAAAACTATTACTGTATTTCCCTGACACTGAATTAAGTAAAAGTACTCTGTTGGCTCAGCCTGATTCTCCATTGGGTATTTATTTATATTTACCTGATTTCTAGGACTAGACTTCTAAATTTTCTAATAATTGCTATTTCTTGTTTTACTGTAACATGAACCCTTTGCAACTTCACTATCTTTACATTCAGGTGTTTGACCAACTGGTTTTTTGTAACATAGGGAGAGCTCATTTGTTCATAAACATGTTTTTTAATAAATGCAGAGCTGAACTGATTTTTTTCTCCCAAAACCTGCCTTTCCTGGTCTTTCAGTGTGCAAGGATTCTGTAACAGTAATTCTTCATCAGTTGTATGTGACAGTTGCTTATGGTCCCTACTGCTCGGCCTTTTGAGGTTATTTAGTTATCAGATTTCTTATACCCAAGTGTTTTACCACTTCCAATGTATTCAGCTGCAGGAATTCTACACTCACCACTTTGCATTAGTGAGGGCAAACTGAGGTGTGTCTATATTGGCCAGTCATCCCATATATCAGGACTCACATTTCCCATTTGTGTTGGTCTGAGCCACGAGTAACTCAACCAATACCAAATGGCATGAAGTCAACAGAAAACTGACATAAGTGAGAGATGAACCAAAAGCCCATGTTACACAGTGGTGTTTCTGGGACAACTCCAGTAGCATCAACTATTTGAGTTGGGTTTACACCAGTGCAAAAGAGAATTTAGAAAAATGCTCCACTCTGACTAATTTCACTGCTTGACAAAATGAACTGGCAAATCCCAAATAGTCTGTCAGGGTTTTTTTACATTTCCCATAGGAAGTATCCATTTTAACACAATCAATACCTTTCCTAGACACTTGTCAATCTGTTTGGCCAAACAATATTTACACAGCCAGCAAATTAAGTGGTAAAAGAAGCTAATCAGGACTTCTCCAGGTACTTTCTTTCCACAAGCAATGTACAATGCTTAATTTCCTACCAGGAAATTATAGCGTCTACTGAGATTTCAAGATCTGATTAGTTTCAGAGGCTCAGGTTTTTTAAAAACCTGTAATTCAAAGTAAAGGTATAAACATTACAGCCACCCTATTCCTGAAATCTGGAGAAACCTGGTTACTGCAACCCCTTGGGGAAGAATGGGACCCTCTAGATTTTTGCAGATAAGGTATGAATAACATTCTCATAAAGCTCAAAGATTGCCCAGATATACACATTTAAAATAATTATGGTAATTAAATAGAGTTGCAAGCAGCTATAGCTCCAGGCAACGCCAGTTAAATGTAAAGAGAAAACATCTTCTGCATATGTTTGTGATTTATGTAATTACATGCTTCTACAAGCTACACACCATTCACTGGCAAACAGCCATCTCTTCTTTCATTACAGTTTAGCCACAGAAAGTAACATACTTCATCTGTTTGAAAAGCTCCACTTAATAATGCCACTGAGGATGTATACAACAACACTGGGGAGTGAATGTGAAAAAATTAAATGTCATTTGTCGCTCTGTGTGTGTGTGTGTGTGTGTGTGCATGTTAAAAATAGCTTTTCTGGGCCTGTTTCTGACGTACATCATGAATGACTCCATTTCAGACAACTAAATTACACCTTATGTCAGAGAGAAATGAGTAAAATCCAAGGTGTGTTTTGTGCATGAGATTATGTGTTTGCTCTTGAGAATGACTGCTTTTCTCAATGTAATAATTTCTGAAAATTAAACTGTACTGGACCATTCTGAGGCAAGTCCTTACCAAATCCAGTGAGAGTCACCTGAACAAAAATGAATTTAAAACTCAAGAAACCTCCCTAGTGCACAGGCTTTTCTCTGTCAATAGAAGAACATACAAAAGATTTCCGTCATATTTAGGAGATCCAGCTACTGGACTACCATCACATACCCACTAGAAAGTTTTATTCAAGCTTCAATCAACATTTTCAAGGCATTAAAAAGGAAAACTAGAAAGAAAGAATGATTTTTTTTTCACATTTCATCAGGCTTTCAAATTTTTTACTAGTCACTATTGAATCAGAGTCCATTGGGTTGCCTGTCAAGTGCCTATTATTCAGAATAAAAGGCATCTGACTGTCGTTCTTTTTAAAGCAGTTTCACCAGTCACAACTGATATTGCAGTTCTCCATAAAGCCTAGTTTACTTGTTCACATAAAAGAGATACACTAATTACAAGACACTCTCCTAGTACAACTCTGGGTGTGTATATGGGAGGAAATAATGTTTTATTAATAGAAATGAAATGTTGTGCCTGAAAATGGCATACAATTTTTTATGAATATTATATTATGCTTCTGCAGTTGCTTTTCCTTTTAGGTGCGCAACTGTGTCTTGAACTATTTCATATTTTAAGTCACATATTATCTCAAAGTTGCCATTATGGAAAATATTTCTAAGTATGCTCTACTGCCAATGAAATAGCACCTAAGTACATAGTTAAGAGAGACTTTTTACTCTATACATGATATTTACATAATCCAGACTACAGTGTGATATCTGAGACCAAGTTGAAAATTCATTTCTGCTGAGCTTAAACATATATAAGTCATAAATATTTGTCCTTTCCTCAATTTTGCATTTCAATGGCAATACACTGTTACTCATAATGTACTTTCTGGCTCTCCACTGCATCTGTAAAGGATTCCAGATTAAGATTTAAGATTTTTTGATTTTTATATTTCATTCTCTGCCCCCCCCCCCCAGCTGTTGGAAATGAGGAAACTTAGAGTTAGGGCACTGAAAATCAGGGATCCCTGCTACTCCTTTCCCTTGAAAACTCTGTTCTGTTCCCACCACTAAACTGCAAAATATATCTGTTAGAGTCAATTTGCATCTCCTGCTCATGCAGTAAATATTATTCCTTTCTTAAAATCTCTTTATATTTAGAAAGCAGACATGCCTTTTGATTTATTTATTTTTTAAATTCTCTTCAACAGAGAATAACATGAGAAATTCCCCACACAATTGTCAGTAGTCTCCAGATTAGGATAGTTGAGTTGTCTATGATGGGAAGAACCAAACTTCAGCTCTTGCCCCAGATTAAACTGATCTGAGACCTGCATCCATATCTTGCCATTCTGAGACTGAGTAGAATTCACTCATTACCATGGGAAGAAAAAAGGAAAAAAAAGAAGCAAGGGAAAACATCAACACACAAGGCAAACCCACCTTTAGTTAAGGTAATTTCTTTATAGATATTCTTATTCCTGTGACTTCTTGATACTTTCCCAAATCTGGATTAAGTTGGACAGAAAAGATCCAATCTGAAGGTGATGCTGCCTCCCTGTTTTCCACCAACAGCTGGATGCACAGCAGCCCAGAGGGCAAAGCAAAAACAGATGCAGCAACCTGGCCTCAGAGAGGACTTGTTTTAGGAAGATGCAGAAAGCCATATGAAGGCAGCACTAAAGGCTGTGCTGTGGCTCGTGGGCCCCAGGCCATCTGCCATGGCCAAAACTGGACACAAACTGCTTGAAGCACCCAGAATCAGCTGCTGGCACAGGAATCACTGTTAGAGTCATGCCCTTGTCCTATGCTCATCCTAGAATGTTAGGCTGGAAACAAATCAGACCACACCATTCTGCACATATTAGATTAAGATAATAAACTAGAAGAAGAATGATCCAAGGGTATAAACCACTGGTAACAAGAAATACCTTTTCCTGTATGTGTTTTTGCAGTACAATGCAGCTGCAGTGTGTGACTGAGCTCTTCAGGCACTGTTACAATGAAAGAGTAATTGAGGTCACAATTTGTAGTCAAATCCATTGCATGTATCCTTAGAGTGTTTGTGCTCTTTAATCCACAGACCATGTTACTTACAATTTCTGGCACTGTGTAAGGGCTCAGATGCATCAACAAAACCAGCTCTTCCCTGTGGTGCTGCAAGCCACGGCTCATGATGGACAGAAGGATGCGGCATGCCCAGAAACCGTGGAAATGCTGTGCAGAATAGTCATGTTATCTCTGCAAATTGCCACCTTAAAACCTGTGGGGAAAAAAGAATTGAGGATGTGATTCCCAAAAAATAATATTAGAATTAGGAATTTATAAGATGTAGGTGTTTAACACTTAGCTAAGAATAATAACAAGGCTTTGTGCCACTTTTCTCTAGATCTGTCAGAGAAGAGAAAATGGTGCAGTGACATGAAATCATGACAGGCCAAAGCCTCGATGAATACTCTGGGTACTTTCTAACAAGTGCAAGCACCCCTGTGTTCAACTTGAGGGAAAGCGTCTGGATGAGGAGACTGGAGCCTGCAAGGTAAATTAACATTCAGAGTGTCTCAAATGGTTTCCAACTTGCAGGCATTGGCCAGCAAAGCCTCCCAAGTGACCTATTGTTTTCTTAGCAAAGACTACTTGCTTCTGGATTTTGACTACATGAGAGAATAAAGGTCTGGTAACCTTGAGGGCACATTGCCATGGTTTTGTCCCTGTTGTGGCAAGGGAAAGGCAGTACTTTGTTTTTCCTTTTCTTTTTTACTTTGGTTCACTATACTTTTTGACTAAACCTCTGGGGATCTGAGTAATAAGAGACTTTTTGTAAATTAAGACAGTAGATAAATAGAGGCTTTTCAAAAGGCATTTCCCCATCATTCTTTGTAAAGGAAAGCAGGTGTTTGGCTCAAAGGGACTTGTTCTCTTGATAGCACAGTAAGAGAGTAAAACTGCAGTGTCCCCTAAAGCAAAAATAAATAACTTCAGAAAACATGAGAACTAAGCCCTTGGTGAGGAGGTGAAATGGGTGTCCACCCTCTTGAACTAATTTATAACACCAAAGATGTCAAGTGACATGCTGAATGAAGAAATGATTTGTAGCTGAGAAAAGCTTTGCAGAGATCCCAGAGGCTTGGCCAAAGGCAACTTAATCTTGAGAGAAGTGATCAACTGCCAAACTAAAGAGAACTGTTAAGACTCTCATCTGGGAATAGGGGGAGAGTTGCATTTTCAAACTGTGGACCCAGTTATCCATAGCCTCTGCCAGAGCTGGGATGAAAGCATGCCAAGCATTTAGCCTATTCACTGTGTGCCCTTTGGAAGGACATATAAATCTTAAGGAAAGGTTTCAGGACTTTAAATACATCACAAACAAAATAGTATCAGCAGTCCAGCTTTAGAAAGCACGCAACAAACGGGTATCTAGCTCTTCAAGCACTTGGCACAAAGTGGAATTCCACACAGAGGCTGTTTAAAACTTGTGCCCAAGTGCTTACTTATGTGCAAAGCTTCCTTACCTTCTGATTCTTCTAAGAACCCTGATTTGCACGATCAGAGCTTGTAATTCTCATGACAGAGTCAAGGCCACCACCAGTTTATACAATTTAAATCAAGCATGCCAGCTTACACATTCCAGTTTAGACCGGTGGTTACCCCTTGCAGTGAGATTGCCACATTTGAGGCCAGAGCCACGGAGCACACAATCAGGCAGCTACACTGCTTTATATCAGCAGTGGATCAGCCTGTTGGGCCGAGGCTGTGTGATGCTTTGTGTCATCCACATACCCTCCTGCGATTAGGAAAGCAGAGAGATATTGCAACACAGCATAGAAACGCATCCTGCAATTCAGGCAGGGGCAAAAGATGCCAGCAGTGATATAAAATTGGCAGTTGTGTGATGTGGTGATTCCTTATCTATTGCAAAAAAATAATAAAATAAAATTAACAAGTTAATATTCCAAAGTTAAGGATCTAACCATTCCGGTTTACAGGGCTACAATTCAGCCTAGGGTAACGTTGCACACCAGAGGAATTTAGCCTTTGACCTGATTAGATGCAGGAATCATCCAGTTCCATTCTACGTGTGAAACTTCACACAGCTCTAATTGCTGAAGCCCCGAAGAAAAGGGCCAGAGTTGCTACAGAACTGGCAGGTATTAAAAAAAGTCAGAAGTAGCTGCTCCTTGTATTACTCTCTGCCTCCTGAGAAACAATGGTTCAGAAATCATATAGACTTTCATGGGAAGACTTTCTAAAGGTGAAAAGGTGAGATTTGATGGCTAAATCCTATCCATGACTAAGAAAATCCCCCCTTTGTCTGGAGTTAACAGAACACTTGAGAACCTAATGAAACATAGATTTTAATTATGATATTTGGGAAATTACTCACAAGGATCTTGTTATTGCTGTTTAGAGCAGCTCATTTTCTAATAATGTTGAACAATTGCATACAAGAAAAGGTAATTAATATGTACAGAAATGAAAGAAAAGCTCATAGTTAATGTACTCAAGTCAAGAAACACCAAGGGAACTCCATACAAAAATGCTGAACTTCTCATACAGCTGTATTGGTACTACACAGCTAGAGAATTATATTTCAGAGTGGGAAATGAGTGGTCTGAACAACCATGGGTGCCATCATGGGCTGTTACTGAATAACGTACCAGAACCTGGAAAAAACCAGTTAAGTTAAATTAAAGACCCCTCAAGATAAAAGGAAAATGGAATAAAATACACCTGAGGTTTGTCATAGGTATGCCAAAAGTGTGCTACACACTGCTATATTAAAAAGAAAATTATCTGGCTTTCAGAAAATCATTAGATATGCTTTCAAGGGAAAAAGCAGTACTGAAAAGGTGAATAATAGTACCAGAATTTCAGTAGATACAACAAACTAAATAAAAACTGATCATAATGAAAACTGGGTCCAAAACAAAGCACAAACCAGAAGGACTAGAAGGTTATTAGATGTGCACCTAAAAAACATTAGTCTGAAGCAGGATGTATTTAATACTTTCATTAATGACTTTGGAAACAATCAGTAGAAATGCTCGATTGAAAGTTACTGATCACATGAAGCTAGGGAGCTCTGCTCATGCTCAGGAAGGCAGGAGTATTGCACAGGAATGATCTTAACACAATTCGGCTGCATGGACAGCAATAGACCAGCAAGGGAAATACAGAATTTCCCTTCCTCAGAGACTGTGATTTACGCAACAAAGGAGGAAAATGAGCATGGTTTTTAATTTGATCACAGTCAGCACTTAAAAAAGCAAATGCCACCTCACAAGGCTTCAGGCAAAGTACAAAAGGGAATTACTGAAACTATTGCACCATGCCCTAGTACTAAAGCACCTGAGGCCATGCATATAAATTCTTATCACTGATATTCAAGAAAAGAAAAAGACTGGAAAATAAAAAGAAGGTCTATTCAGATGATAAGAGGAATAGGTAGCCTCTCTTATGAGAGAAAATTAAGACAACTTGGCTTATTAACTTCACAAAATGCAGGCCAAGAGTGCATGTGTTCAATTATTTTATCTGTGCTTAGTAGCATAAGCAGCAAAGAGCTCAGCACAGCCTCCAGTGCAATTGAAAAGCATGAGAATGTTTGACACCATCACAACAGCAGGATTCTGGCACAACTTTCTAGTAGGGACATTAGATTTATAAACAGAATTACAGTGATGTAGTTGTCTGCCACAGCAAGGGAGTTGAGTCAGTGAGCCCAAACTCTTGCTTTTGTCAGAGTTTGCTGATACTCGGACGCTCACGCCACCCACAGTGCTGTGGTGTGCAAATCCACGGCTCTGGCACGGAGCATCCCCGCGGTACCCAGCACGCCGGGACCCTGTGCATGAGGCCACAAACGCAGCACATCTCGGCTGTAACTCAATACTCATCAGCCCGCGGAGGCTGGTGCCAGGCCCCAATCCATATTTGTTGATGTAAATTGAATACATAAGTTGTCACGGATTTTGGATGCATTAAGAAGACTTGGGCAAAGCTGTTTCCTTCAATGATTTTGATATATTTTTTTCTTTCTTGCTTTCCTTCTGTATAATTTTAGCCAGATATTTTAATTCTACATTTTAATCACAGTATCAGTTGCACCAGTTTTTCTTTCTTTTGATTTCATGATGGAGGTAATCGTTTTCCTCTGACACCAGAGATTAGAAATAATAAAGGATACTAGGAATTATTCTACATATTGAGGAGAAAAATGTTGCAATTATATTATTTTAAAAGTATTCATTTTACTAAACTGTTGTTTCATGGCCTACTTGGAGCAAATGCATGAATTCTAGCTCTATTTTTCCCTGCCTACACTAACAGGGATACAAACTTATTGAAGAAAATAACAGATACAAAATGCAGTGCCATGACCTTCATTAAAAACAGAGCAGCTGAATATTTTTGTTCACTTTTTCCAGGACCCAAATAGCCCTGATGAAAAGAGCTGATGCATTGTGCTGCCTGTGCTTTTCATAGAACTTCCTAGCAGGGATCAATGAGGGAAAAAAATGTTCAGGGTTGGCTTGATTCAAAGTATGAACCAGAGGTTCCGCTAAACTAGAGACACAAATCTTGATCCAGTTATTCACTTTAGCCACTGGTTACATATGATCCCACGGAATTAGCATGATGCAAAGCTAAAGGGGTTTAGCTAGGTTATGTTTCCAAAACTGTCTCAGCCTTTGAAATGTCACTGTTTTATTCAAAGAGAGGATTAAGAATAAGTTACTATTCTTTATACTGCTTCAAATACACTGGAAAGCTGCTTCAAAGCATCAAACCCCTGCCTCAAGCCCCCTGGCTCTGCTTTATATGCCACAGAACTGTCCTGAGGTCCTTCGTATATACTTTGATTTTCTCTGATAATGAATGAGCAATGAAATGAGACATTTGTTCTCAATGATCCTGTTTGGTATTTGTAAGTGTGGCATTATTACTTCTACAGGTTAAATAGCCTTTGTGGGGAAGTGGGTTTCATTTAATTTCCCAAGAATGACAAGTAAAGATGGAAAACAATCCACAGAGATGGGAGATTATTTGGAGAATATTTTAAAATTAGCATTCTGATAATTATCATATGACCCCAGGTTAAACAGGGGTTTCCCATAACACATCTGGGTCATTTAATTTCACTGGTTAACATAAACTTCATAAACACTGTGTCTGTCTTATGATGGTCTGGTAACTTGCTGCCTACATCTTTGGAATGAAATAAAACAGTATATGGGGTAAACCAAAAGCAAGCTGTGTTACAAACAGTGAGCAATTCAAGGTACATTTTCAGCATTTATACTTCTAATAAATGTGTAGAATTTTTTACATCTAGCAAACTAATAAAATTTTACATTTTTTCCCTGTGAACAACAAAGAAGAAGCAAGGTGAAAAAAGTACTATATACACAATTACCAATACAAAAAGCCAGAACACTTCAGGAGTTATGTAGTATACTGCATATTCATTCACGTAATCTGAATATAAAAACTCAGATATGACTGATTTTTTCCGAAAAGTCCCTCTTTTATTTTTAAATTTTTTTTTTCAATAAATGGACCAATTTCATTCACTCTAAAGCTGAGAAGATAAAAAACTGTGACACGGGACTTACATTAATTTCACTACATCTTCTCTTGAAATTGTCTCTACTGATAATGTGTTCTAGAAATAGAAATACAAGTTGTCAAACTATGACAAAAAATCAAACAGAATCAGTCTGCAGTGTTATTTGTAACATTCATTGGATTTTGTCAATTCTTCAGTTTACAGTAGCTCCTTAAGAGATTTTACCAGTGGCCATGTGAAAGGCTTTATTTCTAGCTTTAAGCTCTTTTTAGTTTTAAGAGGGATAAAAAAGGGATCATCACCTCAGTCTATTCAGATAGGGTGTACTTTTTTTTCCTCTCTCTCAAATAATTGAATTTTTTTCTGCTTCTAACTTAAACACGGAATTTTAGTGGGAAGGTCTTAAGGCCTGTCAGGGCAGCTAAGTAGCACATTGCTCAGCAGCTTCATGTCCTACAGGCTTAAACAGAATTATACATCTGGGAACTGATTATCTGGTTTTTTTTTTTGGGTGCCAAAACTGCCATGAGTTAATTGGGTAAAAAAGTTTTTGAGAGCTGTACAATTTTTTTTTTTTTTTTTTCTGGCAGAACCATAAAGAAAGAATATTTTCCAGTTCAATATTGGAACACCTATATGTAATGATTTTTTGAAAGGTGGGAAATCCATTTCAGTACAAAAGCCATTTCTTCTGCATATGACAACACTTGTCACTTATTTCTACTTCAGTGAAAATTCTTGTGAAAAGTGGCCAGAAATAGACTTTTATGTATAAACAATATGTCGTCTTCTGAATATAAGAGAAAACACTCTTAAGAAAAGCACAGTAATTTTTGTGGGTTTTATAATTTTCTTTAGGTGTCCCATCAAAAAACCACAGTTTTAATGTAATGACCAGCCAGGATTTTCATAAGCTTTCACTATACGATACCCAGTTTGTAATTCAAGCAAGAATAGTGTTAGAACTAACATCTTTGTTTGTAAAAGGGCAAAAGGAGACAGGAATCTTCCCTGCATCCTGGTAATGTGTCACATGGTCTTGTTTCTATCAAATACCCTACTCAATCCTTGTCTATTTGTTGGTTATCAGCATTTAGAAAATGGAGGATATTTTTACTGAGGTTCTTTTGTTGGAAAAAATTAAACAGCTGGAAGCCTTTTAAAGTTTTAATTTTGATTTAATGCTGTCTTGTGTCTGACTTATGACAGAATGTCAAAGAAATGTGCTTGAGGAACCCATTCTGACAATATCAAGACATTGCATCTAACTTTACAATACACTAATGGCTTGCAGACAACTTCTCCTCCTTTGTTTATTATGCAAGGAAGTGGCTGTCTTCTCATGGGACACTGGCCCATCTGTTAGACAGCCAGCAAGATCAGCAACAGAGCTGTTTTGTTAGATTAAAAATGGCAAGATATTATTTTCTAGTATTCTTTCCTACATCTTGTAACAATGATTGACAACACTTCACCAAATTGGGCCAAAATTGTGCCAGAAAGTTAAAAATATACAGGGCATAACAACCAAAAATAAAAACATAAGAGACCCAGTTTGGAAAACTATTTAGTCTACTGCAAAACTGTGCATTTGCAAACTCTGCTCAGTGATATGGAGAGCTTAACCGAAGGAAATAATTCATTTATCAGTTAAGAGATATTTATAAAGCACAGCTGGACAAGACTTTAAACAGAGGATCACCCATAGCTAAAAGTCCTGAAAGAGAAGTCTTTTGGCAGCAAGTGGGTTTTCAAAAGCTTAAATTTCTTAATATGAAAGCAGAGCTGCATTCACTCTGTGAAACATCACTGTCTCAAAAGAAATTACCTTCTCCATTTTCAAAAAGAGCCTGTGATGTGGAAAGTAAGGATGACTGGACTACATAGGCCCAGTTTTTCTTTTGTGAGGTTGGAAAGTTGTTCCCTGTAACTCATCCCATAATTTGTAAAATGGGAACACCAGTGGTGTTTTCCACAGAGAGATTTTTGGGAACTCTATTGAAAAACCTAGAGATGGCAAGATATCAGAAGGAATCAAACAAATATTTGAAATGTATCTATTGCAAATGTCCTTCAGATTACAGAAGAATAAGAAACAAAAAGATTATGTGAGATCAACTGTGTAAAGACCTATATGGAAAAGCATCTAAAAATACATGCTTTTTGATTCCTATCCAGAATCATGTTTTATCTTGTACTCAAATCCTTTTCTTAATAGCTATAGTTTTTCTGAATAAACATCACATTTACCAAATGAGTCCTGAAGTTTTAGCAAGAACAACTTGAAATAATTTTAACATAACATAACTCTCCATTCAACCTTTTTAGAGAAGCATGGGTGTGGGCAGGGTACTGCTGCTGAAAACTTTCATAACTCTTCCAGGTTTCTATAGTGTGAGCACTCAAATGCTTGTGGGAAAGCGGGGTGAAATGAATACCTCCTATTACCCAACAAAACCAGTCCAGGAAAGACCCAGGTCTGAAATCTGATCTGATTCCCCTACAACATTTAGTCTGAATGATGATAATTGCTCAAGGAGAAGTTGGTATTGACTGGAAGAATTTGGAAGCAATCCCTTATGGCACTCACATACAGAATGTGGGAATTTCAGGCAGAGAAACTTAAGGAACCAATTCATGAAGAAAGAACAAAGATAAAAATATTTTCTGCATGGCTTTGAAAGCAAATCTGGAGAAAATTTCAAGACTATAAATCCAGGACCAGCAAGGAGGTAGGCTGGGTGAACTCATCAGTTCTGGGGGCATAATTATCATATATAAGCTGTGATGTGATGGTCTACAAATTGAAGAATTCCATCTGAAAAACTAAAATCAAAACCACACATAGTCAGCACCTGACAGGAGTTGAAGGAGAATGAAAAGAATAAGCAACTTTCCTGATCCCTCCTCTTTCACTACAGCCCCAGTGTTCCTCCTCTCCTGTTTCCAGCCACGGTGCAGCTCCCTGACCCTTTCACTTGGAGAAATTCCTGAAACACAGACCACAACATCCCTCGAGTGCAATGAAGAGGAAGACAAGCAAACAGAAGGTATGTGGTGAAGGTACAGCTCCATGAGAAATGCAGATGAGCCAAAGTTTAACTGAGTATGACCCCGACGTTTCAATAGACAAGGTCACCATGTTGGCCCTTGCCATAACCACATGACAAAGTTTGTTTTAAATCATTATGCAGAAATATTTGACAAGGCAGAGATGTTCGGCAGTCACCACACCAAGCAGTAGGGGACATCAGAAATCTGGACCTGTAGCAACAGGCGTGGAAGACGGAGAGTGAAAACTGGGAAATGAAAGCACCCAGCTTGGTAATAGATACCCACTTGGATCATGATGATTTCTCCAGAAAGAACAACAAGGACTCTACTAAACCCAGGGCCTCAGCCAGAGCCTTCCAGCCCTGGAAGTTCTCTGCACAGGATTTATCTTGGTGTTACCAAGGTGCTTTTATGAACACACAATAAATTTGTACCCAGTCCCCTCTATCATGTTTCCTTTCTCAATGCCATGCTCTGGTTTTGCAGGAGAGAGTAAGAGAGTATTTCTGTGAATCCCTTCCTGCTGGAGCAGGACTACATAAACATCTCCCTTAGTGCACAGGCTTCAGACCATCACCCTTTAGCTGCCCTGAGCCACTCTGAGGGCACAGCTGCTGGAATCACTCACTGCTCATGGCACAAATACAGCGTTTGTGGAGAAAAGAAACCCACTTCATAACTGGCACAGAGACTACCTATCAGCTGGCCACATGGGCATCTCATGCCATCTTAAAGATTCCTGAAAATGAGATTGATACTTTATTCATTCCTTTTACTGTGTAAAAGGTGAGCTGATTTGAGTAGCCCCAAAGTGCCTTGTTAACCAGCTCTGTGTTTTTGGTGTTAGCCTGGGTTTGACATTGTTCGTGAAAACGTGAACCAGAACTAGCACAGACAGTAGTTGTTTTAGCATATAAGTACTTTTGGAATCAAGGCTTTGGCATCTCTTTCATCAGGAAACCTATTCTAAGGAATGCTGCTCTTATCTAGCAGATGTTTTGCTAAAGAATTTGCTTTGTCCTTTGCAAAATATGGCTCAGAGCCCATATACACTCCACAGTGGAGATAAGAGTGTTGTTTTTAAGGTAATGAGTGGACGTCTCTTTCCCCACAGAAAGCTCTTTAGGAATATTTGACTGTGAAGAGGCAAGCTTTTCCTGATGAGGATCTGGAATGTCATTTGTAAACAGTTCACATTTGGATGAAATTTTTACTACACAAATTACTCTTTCCATAAATGAAAGAGCAAAGTTGGACATGTAAAAGGATGATTAAAAAATTAGTTGGGTAAAAAGTTTGCAAGAAATAGCTTTTAAACTGATTTAATCCCTCTCTATGCTCAAAAATTATCTACAGTCAGTCTTTTGTTATTAATTCCTTCAGTACTCATCTTTGTTAGTCATAAGTTTTGTGCAAACAAATTTCTCCCTACTCATTGCGCACCAAATGCTGACTGTAAGTGTTCTCTTTAGCATTTTAATATGTTCACCACTTGATAGGTTCAAGCTGTGCAATTGGATGTCTAAGTCACATGGTGTTGTTTATGTTCTCAGAATCCTTTTGCCCCTAATGATTTTCATATGGCTGAGACATAAATTTTGTTTTATGATTAAATGAAACTTGGCTCAGAGGAGGCAAAATTAATTTTTCAGGAGCATTTTGTACAAACAAAACTCCACTGACATAAACACATTAAAAAGGGGTTGTGAACACTGCCAGAGTGAAAAAAAAAATCTATTTAGAAGATGCCAAAGTGCGAGAATATTTTTTGTCCTAATGGGCCCAATAGCCATTTTTGTTCTCATCACTCCCTAAGTGCCATAGATTGCAAACTTTCTTGATTAAGTATGAGCCGGTACGTAATCCATGGGTTTTACATAATGTAAACCTTCACACAGAGCAATTTTACTAAAAATGTTAAGAAAAATATATAATTTCACACCACTGTTTGTGCATAAATATTTTTAGAGCCAGTTGTACTTCTGCCAACTCCACACAATAAATAATTTTTTTAAATTTCCACTCTCCTAGGAAGGCAGCTTTCTTTAAAACAAATCTTCACAATACATGTTGTTTGCTACCATTTCAAGGCCTGCTACACTAATGGAAAAGAATGTGCTAAATGTAGCATTATCATGCAGGTCAGGCAGGGCAGCCCGGTACACATTTTCCCACAATCTCTGCTCATTAACATCTAGTTCCCCCATTGTGCAGATTTTTGGCTCTGTTCCATCAGAGCAGAGAAGAAAAATGTTTACAATATGCAAACTTGGAGGGACACAAAAAAAAAGGGGGGGCTTTGAAATGTCAATCCTTTGGGATGAAAAGTTTCAAAGGGGAAGGTAAGTCAAAGGTTACTAATGGGATGTCTGCAACACCTGCTTTCAGTGGAGGTTTCATAAACAATCTTTACTTCTCAAGAACAGCTTAGCCTAGACAAAAATACCAGCTAAAATATCTGTGGCTGGCTTGAGCAGCCTGGTACCTATGAACAGAAAGGTCAGGTTTGTTATATCCTAACATGGCCTCTCACCCTGCTTTTAATGATAAAATGAGATTGCCTTGGTGGCCAACACTGCTTTTCATGTGTTAAAGCGGAAGGCACTGGCAACGTGGCAGGCTCAGCCTGCACAGGAGAGGAGGAGGAGGAGGAGGGGGAGGAGGAAGGTGATGCTCAGCATCACCACTGTAGAAAGCCCTGCTCTCTGAAGAAGAGCCAAACTGCTGCACGTGGGAGTGAGTTCTGCAAATTTCAGAAGTTTCCCAGCTCAGCTAAGTGCTCCTCATGAGCCACTTTTGGTAATTGTGAGCAAGTTTCATAACCGTCATAACCACTCAGAGACCTCCAGTGCTAATTTTCCCCTGGAAAAACTAATGCATATTTCTAAGATTTGAACATGGAGAAGGCAAGAGAAGTGAAATCCTGCTAAATATTCATCAGATCACTACAGAACCTTAGCACTTAGCCTTTACAAATGTCTTTTACTGAGAAAACATTCCTGAAACTGAAAAGCAATACCTTCCTCTCAAAGGCAGTGACCCAGGAACAGGGTTGTGTAAAATGCTTGTCGTACACCAGAGAGATTCTGCAGCAAATTTGGCATCCAAGTCCCCAGAAAAAACTTCAGGGCACTCCCCTAAAACATCTTCCTTGTTGTCCAGCAAAAAAATACGGCAGCTTCTACAAAAGCTCAAAAAATTTCCATTTTAGCATAGAAGGAAGGAGAAAGCAGCATGATAAATAAAGCCACAAACTGGCACTTGTATCTGATTATATATGAAAACTATAACCAATAAAACTTTCTCACTTTTTTATAACAGAGCTATCTACATTTACATGAAGTTAGTATTGAAACAGCAAAAAGGATGACATTTTCCCTGCAGTAAAATATTTTCAAATGTTGTCTGCTGTCCTGTTACGCTCACATATCATTTCTGATCCATAGCAACCAATACAACTGCTTCAGCAGGAACTCAGTTATTAACCATTACCAAATCAAGTCCATTTTAACACTCTGGGTTTATCCCCAATGTTGAAAAGAAAAAGCCCCAAGATGATGATGATGGTGGGTGTTACAATAGATATAGGCACAGATGGAATCCCATAAAGTTTTAGGGAAGATAGCTTCCAGGCTTTAGAAGCTAGAACTGTACTTTACAGTTTGTGGAACAAGGCTATTTTGCACAGGTGATATAAAATCAAATCTGATCCGATTACTTCAGCTGCATTTAATTTTTTAAAATGATAATCAATCCCTGTTTCTATTTCTCCCAAGAATTATCAGCACCGTTATCTACCTCATATGCCATGGCTGGGCAGCAGGGTCATACCCACCTGTAGAGGACACAGATGCAGTATGAAGGTTTTAAGAGAAATACCTAATGCATTTCTACACATACATTTATTTAGACAGAAATTTTTCTATTTAATAACTTTTTGTAAGCTAAAACTATCCTAAAAAAGAGAATAAGTATACTAATCTGGATACATCTTTGTGCTAATGATGATTCAGCTACACTATGTCTAAACTGGATTATATCTGGCTAGCTCAGAGCAAAGGCAGAACACAGAATACTTCAGGACTAACAGTCATGAAGAATTTAATATCTTTAAAAAAATGTGAGACAATGGATGCTTTTAATGCAGTTTACAGATGGCAGAAACCATTTGTTTCATGTGAAAACTGAAAGCTGGACAGCAAAGTAAACAGAGAGTGCTCTCTGTATGCTTTACAAATATAATCTAAGTTTATTTATAAATACACAAGAAGCTGAGAAATGTCTTCAATAAACTATTTGCATTTTTCATTTTTCTTGTTTGCAGATATGCAACTTTAGAACTTCATCTGGAGAGCTTAAGATTTAGATACATTTATAAGGATGACCCTGCTTATTTCACAGGAGTCCTCCCTCGCACCAGTTCACTGAGCTTTCAATACATTCGGTGGAGCTGTTACTTTTTACACTGGACTGAGATCAGAATAGGCCCTTTTGGAAAAGCTATGTCAAGAAACATGTTTAAGTCAAATGTAAGCCTTTAAAGTAAAGGCTCTGCTTTTGGTTTACATAATTATATGCTATGGAGAATAGCTTTCCTATTTTATATTCTTTCCCTTTTTCTCATACTGCCCATGACTCTTCTCTTTATGTGCTGTTTCAGATCTTTACTTCTTGCTGTTCTTAGTAGAAACCACATTTATTTTGTGCCCTTGAAACAGCATATCAATGTGTTCAAACTTCCTGCTTTTTGACTGGAAAAGCATTCAGAATTTCTGGTAGGACTTTCAGTTGGCCAGATGGCTGAACAGCTCACATTATCTTATGTTAAAGAATGATGGGAGGAAGTACTGAAGAACCAGCACTGGCTCCATCAGTGTCTGCTCAGCAGGAGTCTCAGCATAAGTAATCTCTGTGTTTTGCCCCAAGTTGTTGCAAGAAGTCAGGTACCAGTGTAAGGGTGTAAAATCAGATGATCCCATACCCAACCAATGCCATTCCCTTCACTGTGAAATAAACAGACCAATTAGAAAACATTTGAACACCAGTTTAACTGCTCAGAAATGGAAGCACAAACACCTGGAGTATCAGTGTGATGCTGGAAATCTCTCACTTGGGCATTCTTCAAACCTTCAGGTTTTAATATTCTGTGCTTAACAGAAATGCTGACATATCACCCGTTTCTTTGTGTGCAACCGCTCAGAACTAAAAATTCCTACTTGAACAGTCAAGGGCATTGCTTATTTTCTTATCAGATTCAGCATCTGAGCAATATTCATCTGCATCAGTTCTTCAGTTATCTGTTTCCCTCTTCAGGACTGGATTTTTTGTAACAACTCAACTCTGTAAGGGTAGGGCTCTGGAAAGGAGGGGCTTTAGCAGAGAAACGTGAATATGTGGTATGGGAAGCCCACCTCCCTTAGGGCAAAAATCTCAGCTAAAGCACCTTTGCAGCATATTAATAGCTATAAAAGACTCTTTCTTTGCTGACCACAAATACGCTGTGGTCAACAAGAGGTCTACTCACTGTTTTGTTAAAAACAGTGATGGTTTATTTTGCTTCAGCCATGTGTGAAACTAGTCACCACATTGTGAATAATAATATCCTCTTAGTCTCAATGGAGCTCTTTTCATACAGAAAGATCCACAAAGCATTTAGCTAAATACTTGATATAGCAATCCACTGGCTGACCACTAAAATATAGTCATATCTGGGATGGAACAGTGCAGCTGAACAAAAATGCATGGCAGCAGGGGAGACAAGGAGTAGAAAAAAGAATCCTTTAGGAACCAAAGCAAGAGCTGGAGTAAAATATAACTACATCAATTAAGCATGAGCAGCAAGCAGAGCTAAAATTATAAATTTGAAGAGCACCCTGGAATCTCTATGCCTACAGGAAACCAGGGGTTTATGCAGTTCCTTGAGAGGATGAACTCCAACTGCACAGTGCCCTCTACTGTGAAATGAAATCCATAGAGGCTCAGAGGGGAGAAAATGATGTATTAAATCAATTGGCCTGCTTGCTTTCTGCAGCACCATCCTGAGGTTGTATAATTTCAGAAGAACTGAAATGGGAATGCAGGATCAAGCTGGAGCAGTCAGCTCTGTGCAGGATACCTTAGCATTTGCTAAGCCAGCTTTCCATAACTTTTTCCAAAATGGCAAACAGGATGAGTACAAGAAAATACACTGATTAAGTGCCTTTCAAACATCTACAGTTCTAGAAATTTTGATATTGAGTTAGTGTTATCCATCTCAGAAATATTTTGCAATACAGACAAAAATACAGAACTTTATTTTTTATTACACCTTTGAGTGGGAAACAATGCCCAGATGGCTGGACATTGCTGTATGGGGAAAAAAACAACATCACTTTAGGAAAAAACCTTTAAAAAAATTTAAAAATCACTGTACACATTTTGTATCTGATGCTGCAACACATTCATGCTAAAATTATGGAAGTCCATATCCATTTCTGATATTTAAAATAGCTCATACTGCACTAGGGCATGTTATTTTGCTCTTCTAAAGAATCCTAAATATCTTCTACTGAGTAGAATATATAGCAAGCTAAACTCATAGGGTTTCCAGCAGGGCACATGAGGAGTCCCAGGAAGGTTTAAGCACAGGAAACATCTCAGATGACCAAAAGAAAGAAAAGTTAGTTCAGTAGCAAAGGACAGATCCTGTGACAAATCACACCTCTGTTCAGGAGGTTCATTTGAGCCCTACAGTGGTTTCTTTCCTCTCAGTCCTGCGGTAAACCCTTCCAGAAGGTTTTATTTCCCTTACACCTCAAACACACGCACACACACACGCTCTGCCTCAAGAGTTGGGAGATCCCAAGAGGTCTGCAGCTGGTGTAATGTTTTTCCCTACCTGCAGGAAATAAACTTCCTTCAGGGAGCTTGCTTCATAAAAAAGCTGCCTTTAACTCCATTATAAGGCACAGTTCTTTAACCCTTTTATTCTCCAAAATAATCATAAAACAAGTATGTGAACACCCATTCATTCCAGAACACACATCCACATGAGCATGGACAGGACAAGGATGTGGTGAAGAACACCAGTGCTGAATATCCTACTGAAAGTATTCAAACTGGACATTGGAGAGTGAAGAATAAAAAATCTGTACAGAGCAAAAATAATTTTCTGGACAATTCTTATGGAAGAGAGGAGACACCCAGAGGTGCCCTCTGTTCCAGAACCCTCTGCCCACCAGATGTGGGACAAATTGCTTGCACAGAGTTCTGCACAGTCCTCTGGTGGTTTTAAATATTTTCAGCCTGATCAAGCCCCTTGCTGGGCTTCATTGCCAGAAGACTCCTGAGGCACACTTTATATGCATCTAAGTAAAGGAGATGCATAATTTGCAGTTCAGTCCTAAAATATACCTTTGTACATATCCTTGGGCATGCATCACAGGTTTCTGAGCAAATATCATTACTTTAAAGTTGCATATCAAGTGAAACTCAAGCTAAAATGGTAAAAGGAATCAAAGCAAATGAAAAAAAAATCTGGAAAGCTGTAAGGAATAGTTTGGAAACATGATTGTTTTCCTAGTTGTGAAGTTTTCCCATGAGAATCTAAAGAGGATTTCAAGACATATATCCTATAAATTTCAAGGAGTGGTCTTAGCAACCTAATCCTATCTGGTGGCAGTGATTTTGCTGCAGATGGGGTCAATGGAGATGGCTTCACTCCTGAAAGTCACCTGTTGCACTCCCTCTCTAACACACATGCAGACATTTCTGCTGCTGTCTGTAGGTAAAGTGTTTAAAATCGCTCTTCCACTCTTCTCCCCTGCAACTTTATTTTTTTTTTTTCTTTTTTAATCTTTGGAAAGGGTTTGTGGTCTGGCAGGGAAATATAGAGGTGGGGTAACATAGAGAAAGAGGGATAAGCCCTAAAGGTCAGATTTCAGTTTGCCTTACCTTGAAAGGAACAATGTTTTGTACTCCCTGTTCTTTTGAGAAATCAGACCTCCTTTAACATGCTCAACCAAGATCACTTTTGAAATTCGAGATTGTACGTGAGTTTTATATGTAAAATCACTGTCAGAAATATGAAATCCCTTCTTTATTATACTTGAAAAAAATCACAGACAACCTCTTATGTTACTATCTCCTGGCTAAGTGATTTTCTTTAATTTTCTACTAGCGAGGAAAAGGCTGAAAAGAAACAGATGATTTGTACTTTAGAAAGGCTTTGAAATAAACCAAACGTTTGCTGCATCCAATAAAGTTTTTTCACTGCTGCTAGCATAACCCAATAAGTACAATAGCAGTGGAGTTTTTGGATAAGTAAAGAGCCTTTTTTTAACACAGAAGAGAAAAACAACTTGTTTACACTTTAGCAGCTGCTTAAAGATAACAAATGAAGCTTAAAAAGGCACATACTAATATCAACACATGATGTTCCTCAGGCTTGAAAATAAAAAAATCAGAGCTCTGTTAGGCTTAGACACTGATATTAGATTAAAAAGAAAAACAGTGTTTTCCTCTTGCATTTCTGGAGACAGACATTGTTTGCTGAAGAATGTAAAATTCAATCCCCCAGGGAATGCCAGAGGCTTTTTGGCAGACTCTCTGAAACTCAAGTCAAGTCTTTTCTATAATAACTAACATCAGAAAGAAAAGGGGGGAAAAAAGGAAGAAAAGGAGGAGAAAGACATAATTACTTTCAATGTTTACATGGCTCTGGCTTCTTGAATCTGAAAAAATATCTGACTGCAAAGACTGGACTTAATCTAACTTTAAGCAATTGACAGGTGGACTTCAATTACTAATTATTCTAAGTGGGTAGTTAGTCTTCTTAGTTCTTTTTAGAACAACAATGGGAAAGAATACACAAGTTTATAAGAAAAGAAAAAACTGTGGCCTCTCATATTTGTACTTGTTCAAGCTCTGTGCCATCTAACAATATCAGCTTTGTGTTTAAAAAGACCGGTTAACCAGCCTAACGTCAGGGTGGGCATGCATTTCACTGTGAACATCCCTGCAAACACGCTTTAACAAATGTTCTCCATTCAAGCTGAACAGATGGAAGAAAAATTACTCTGGGCATAAATTTTATGGATGCTTAGCAATAAGAGTGCTCAGGCTCAGGAGGATAGAGGTTGCTGTAAAACTGACTTGCTTACTTGGGCATGCAAACCAAGGCTTTCTCCTCCCTAAGGAACTATAGACTAACAATGCTACTCTCATATTTTTGGGGCATACATAGCCTTGTTGGTATTTTTTTTAAATATCTCTTGCTGAAGGGAATTCTATATCAGTGTCAAAGAAGATTAACAAACCAAAAAGGCTCTGATTGCTTTACCCCTTTATATAGTTCTATTTCATGTTTAAAACTTTAAAAGTGTAATCCTAGCTCAGACCAAATCGCATGAACGTGAATAGATCTAAACTGACCTGCTATAATGATATCAGTGAAAAGTTTTGTTCACTTGCAGTAACTTCCTATAAATAGATGTTCTTACCATATATTATTAACAATTTGTAACATGCACCAATGCAAAGGCCTTAGTAACAAGTACGCAAGCACATTAGTTCAGTTAATTTTATATATATGCTTTATAATACTGGATTTATTTGATTTCTTCAGGCTGTGGTCAAGTGATTCTTTTGACTTGCAATGGGCACCTAAAGCAAAGCTCTTGTGATTACATTCAAGCAATCCCAGAAAGACTGCTGTTCAGCAATACTGTCTAACTAGATCACTAGCTAGATTATGAAGTAAGAATACCCACAAGGCATCATAAAAGCAAAAAAATACAACAGCTCTCCATGCCCAGAATGAGTATCTGAAGCGCTTCTCAGTGAATTAAAAAATGTAAACAGTCTGAGTAATTTTTGCACAGAGGAGGTGTACACTGGTCAAACAACTTGCAACAGATAAGGGCAGCTTAGAGAAATGTAAAACTCAGCTGCAACTGAGGCTAGGCTTTTTTTTTTTTTTTGTAAACAGTGTAATTAGCCTTCCAGAATGACCAGTTCCTGAGACACTTTGCTAAGGAAAGATAAAAATGGAAAAAAAAAAACAAAACCAAAAAAACCCAGAAAAACAGTTGTTTCATTTGCATTTCTTAGACTACTCTGAAACATCTGTGGCCCAGAAAAGATAACACAGGGCATTATGGAGTTTTACCCATCTTTCATGCTAACATATGAAAAAAAGACAAGCAAATATATTTTCTGAAAAGCCATACCAGTCTTCCTTCTGGACCCTTGTAGAGGTCCTAGTTGCTGGTTAACAGCATCTTTTGGCAAAGACAATACAGCAGCATGGAGGGGCATCTCAGATAGCAAAAGCTCAGTAGTAACCTATAGGAAGAAAGAAAAAAGTTTTTCACAGATTCTGAGATTACATGCCTATCAGTTATTCTAAGTACACAGTAAAGGTTACTGCACTAGGGATTCATGCATTTATCAGTTAATCTGTCCCAAAGCCTTGGAAGGTAATTAATGAAAAAGATAGTCAGGCATGGCTTCAGGCAGTAATTCAATATTACTCTAAATCTCTGCATGAGCAAACCTGTGAACCAAAGAGGAAATGCATACTGTACAAGGACACTTGTGTTCTGAAATGTGATCCCCCATGGAGTTTTCAGATGAAGCACTTTTCCAGTGATTAACTCAGTACATTTGAATTTCATTATTTAATGTTTTAGGTGACTGGTTATTTGTAGTGTACTGAGAGGAAAACAAGTTTTCCATGAATAAAATCAGAGTAAAAGGCAGATAACAACTAAGCCATCTCAGGTCATTCAAATCCCCACTGCTCCTTGCTGAGCTAGTAGGACATTCAGTGTGTGCTCTTATGGTTGGGTTTTTTTAATAATTATGTCACATTTTTCTCACATACTGGTGGCAAAAGATCCATGCTAAGATTATTTTCCAAGCTGGTAGACCCTCTCCCATAGGGTTCATCAAGAATCAGCAGTGAGAAGCATTTGGGCTTTTCAGAATTTTTCAGCCTACTCTGAAAATGCCCCATTTACACCACCTTTTACTGCAATCTTCTGCTCCAAGGACCTGCACATCGAGTGCAGCCAGGCAATTGAGCTCTCATCAATTTTATAAAAGATGGGAGCCCTCAAAGCTGCCTCACAGGTGAGACAAGGAGTATGGGTGGACACCCCTCTCCAGGACTTGGAGGCAAGCAGAGCGTTATTTATCTCTCTGTCCATTTATTCCTCAGAAAGAATCAACCGAGATAATCTGAGGTGTTCACCAAATTAAAGGATCTCTTCAGAGAAACCCACTGGATGTGTACGTTCTTTGCCAACAAAATGATTTGTTCTGCTATACTTCTGGGGAAACAAAATACCAAGGATAAGGAGACTGGAAATCCAGCAGAGAAATTCAGATAAGAGTTAGATTTAAAACAAAATCAAATTTCAGAGCTTTGAAACTGTCCCTTTACTGCACCATAAGTCTCCCTGCTAAACTCACTGGGCCCTAGATTTTGTGGGATACACTCCATCAGAAAGTGGTATTTTAAGCCTGTTTATGTTCTTTAAGTTCAAGAGTATTTTCATGGGCTGCCTTTCTCTTTTAGAGATCAAAGACAGAATTCAGACTGCACGGACAAACTCAATTCTGGATTACATATGGATATGTAATGCTGTTTCGGTACCATGAAACTTTTTCAGCTTTCAATCAAAATCTTTTCCTGTTCCCTGTTGGGATGAAAAACAAGGCCTTTAAAAGTTTTGTGCAAAAAAACCCAAAAACTCAGGGAAGACTGATGCAGTCCCAGTTAAGAACCTGGTGGTCAGTGCTCTCCTCTGTCTGATTTGGACTAAAGACTTGACTAAGTTTCCACAGCCGAGGGAATGCTGGTGAATAAAGGACTTCTGAAATCTCTATCAGCAGAAATTCTGTCCTGAAACAGAAAAGTCCTGGTAGAAGTCAAATCAAAATCAAAATCATCACGTCTGTATAAAAATTGTAATGAAGGAAAAATTCAATCAGATGGCTTCAGTTTTCATCATTTGCTTCACCAGAAGCAAAACAGACATTCACCACAGATGATGAGATGCTTGAAAACAAAATAACAGGAAACCCCCTCAAACCCAGAAAGACAGCAGCTACACCCATTTCTACCTCTGCTTCTGTCATTCTGATCTGCAATACCCTCAACTTCCTAGATTAATAAATTAACAGGTAACAATGTTTACATTTTCAAATGTTATATATAAAGAAGTTCAGATTTTGGGCATGAGTATTTCAAAACATTATCAACTTAGATAAAGGCTTTCAAAGTTTGGTAGCTAATATACTTTATGTAAAAACAAATAAGAAAAAAAAATAGGACTTTCTGACCTTAGCTTCCCAGAAGGTCAGGACTGGAGGAGCACCTCTGCCCTCCATCCATGCAGCCCCAACAGAATATCACTCTGTATCATCCAAACACCAAATAGGATTTACAATAATTTAAATACAAAATTCATTAAAAGTACTGCTACAATTTTAAGAAAGGTATTGTTTTTTAATAAAGAAAGCTAAATGTCAGAGTGCAACTATTGTGATGACTGTACAGTTTCCACATTATAAATACAATACATGTGTTTTTGAACAAAGACTAGAGCATGCTTCACATATTTCTTCAGTTGTTGCTTAACATATCTGGAATATATTAAGAAGTCATATTCAGCTGTAACTCAAGCAATGCACACATGCCATGAAATACACAGTCTTTGTGCAGAGGACTAGTGTGCACTCAGTATCACTTTTTCAAAGGGACACAGTCGCCCTGCGAGTGACACAGAACCCAGCACAGAGACACCAAATTGTATGCTGGACTCCTACATTAGGTGAGAATTCCTTTCCGAAATTCAACTTTCTTGGCTGAGTTCTCACTCCAAATATTCTCCTTAAAGAGTAAGGTTTGCTACCAGCACAGCTTGCTTTTTCTCTTCTGTTATGACAGCTTTACTCAACCTGAGGTTAATGATGCAAAACTGGAATGACAAAATTTCTGTAAAATAATGACAGTAAGTTTCCCTTGTTCGCAGGCTCTTCATTCATATCCTTCCAAGTCAATGACAAAGATTCCATTGATTTTAGCAGTGACAAACCCCTACCCATGTGAAGCACAGGTTTTGACCCCAACTTTAGAATGCATATATATTCCTGGAGTTACATATTTCTCCATAAAACTTTGGGAAACAGGCTGTTTCAAACCACAGAAAAATACCTGTATTTATGTCTCTGGGGAAATCACCTAGATGCACGGAGAAACATAAAGACTGTAGGGATTTGTTTATTTGCTTATGGAGATGTTTGTCTTTGAATTCAATTCACAAACAAATCACAAATGTAAAAGGTGGTGAGATAGCAATGTGATTAATCATATCTTGTCTATCTTTAGTACATCCTGGGAACACAGATCAGCAGCATATTCCCCTTTGGGCTTCATTCAGCTTCCTTTGAAAAACAGTGAAAGATGCCAAAGACTTCAGTGGTGAGTTGAAATTGGAGATATGATTTCTGAGATGTAGTTAAGTCAGGGCTTTGCATAGAGTTTGTTTTCTAAATAATTATTTGTACTAAAATAAAATCTCACTTTCACTATATTTAAGCTAAGAATACATCAAGTGTTCAGTCCCAGGAGACTATTTATTCTTGATCAGAATAAACCACCTACTCACAAATAAGATGTAGTAGAGAATATTTCTTTGATTTTTATCAAGAAGAAACACTAATCCAACTGCAGACTTTGGAAGTCTGGCATAAACATTTATTTGTTTTTTCACCAGTTTTATTTCTTCCTTGCTATTTAACTGCAAGTTTCTTCAACAAAGGGCACAAATATTAAAGTGCTTTTGTAATAACTGCAAACATTTTAACATTAAGTTGGCAGAAACAATCCATTTTTAATAAGTCTGTCTTGGTAACCTTGTATTTTGACCCAAGGTGAAAGGTGAAGATTAAATCTCTTCCACCTTTCTGAATGCAGCTGCTGTGCACACAGACTTTAATTGATGTGAGCCTCAGCTTTGTAACCCAAGCCCATCTCCCGCCTGCAGCACTGAAAACGTGCGATTCAGGGCTCAGTTACTGCTGATAGCAGGGCCCTCTCAGCTGACGGTGTGGACAGGAGAATAAAGTCTTTGTCACTATCTATTCTCCATCAGAGTGACTTTTTTCTTCTTCATAACTCCAGTATTCAGGTCAGGCCTATAATGGTGTCCTCTCAGCAAGCACTGATACAGAGTAAAGCAAACTGAAAAACGAGACAAACAACCCCTGGGTGAGCAGAGTGGTGGCGCTGAGCAGAGACCCACCTGACATGCACCAGGCAACGTGTGTGTGAGTTCTTGTGGGGACCAGGTTTTGACAGATATAATTCTTTTTACTTTCAGTTCTCTTTTGCTCCTGGCTGAGAACAAAGATCTCCCAAATCTAAATTCCTTCTTTTTCTTCCTAGGTAGAAATACCTGTATATTAGGAATGAAGTTGTTGGCCTTGGACTCATGGCAGTTCTAGTGAAGTAATTCTTTAGGTTTTTTAACCATAGCCTTGACTATATTACTGTAACTTGAAAGACATTAGTATTCTGAGTGCTGGCCTAGAAATGCCTCTCTGAAATCAGGGCCCAAATCAAGACACAATAATAGAAACTGACAGAACAGGTAAGGTTACTTGAGCCTTTTCTAAACTTAAACCTCATCTACTGATATGCAAGAGTATCTAAAAGCATCAGGAGCTAATCAAAACCATTTAAAAAGTCTAACTTGACTTTGAATAAACAAGTAAAGACTTGCTGGACGGTGCTGTGCCATCCTCTCAGAGGCTTAAGATACAGCCTTACGTGAGGGTCTAGTCCCAAAGCAGCATCCCTAATGCATGGCAACCAAACACATTTGCTGAGTTTAGATGGAGGACCAGTATGTCTTACAGACATTGGGCTTATTACTTCAAAACAAAAAATAGTTTTTTGATGGCAAAAAACAAAAATTTTAAAAGAATATTTCCACAATACCACATTAACTTTTTATACAGGAGACTTTAAACTTCAATTGTATTATATATGCATGATATAAATAATTTGCATTGTTTGCACTTGAAAAATAAAGAATTAAAAAAAAAAAACCAAAAAATTACCCCAAAACCTGGGGTAGAACCATAGAACAGCATGTGCTTCCAGTCTAGTTTTCCAAGTCATATCTTTCTGGCAGGTCTACTTATTTTAGAGAAACTTGGCTTCTATCACTTTGTGATTTTAATGCCAGCATTTGGCAAAATTAATTTTCTAATCGCTGGCTGAGTTCAGAGGTCCAAATTACCAAAGTGAAGACTTTTCCCTACCTCCTGCCAGGGCCAGGTGACAGCAGTGGGTCTGCTCTGGGGTTTCCAGAACACCCGACTGTATGTGTAACTAGACATCATCCTGTTTAAAGGCCAGTGTAGCGTAAACTATGCTTGAACCAGGGGGACATTTCTGATGAGTCTCAAACCACTCCAGTAATCCCCTGAGACTCCAGACGCTTTCACAGAGCAGCATTTCCAGAGGATCAAAAATGCTCTGAGGCTTAGTGCAGGCAGTTCAGAGAGTGACTGAATTTTTTTTTTCCTGCACTCTAAACAGAACCATTTTAATGTGAGAATTACAAGCATTTTAGGATATCTCTCTCCAGTTATGCCTTATTATTCATTACACATCTCAAAAGAGAAAAAATCAAAACTGAACTTCACACCACTGAGAGCTAAAATCACAAGACAAGAAAGTGAAGACGCCTAAGATGCTGAGTTTCTGTTAAATGCTGTTGGATTCAGCAACATTTTTAAGGTCCCTAGGCAATCAGTTTGGTCACTGGCTTTGTTAATACTTGCATCTTTTCTGGACAGTGGCAGGAGCTGTGTCACTTAGGAACCAGAAAGACCTTGGAGAAAGGTCTGTGAAGCAGTGATGGAGTGTTTGCACAACTTCATTCCTGTGCAGCTGGCAGGTATGCACCAGCACCAGCTTGCAGGCACAGCTGGAGCCTGGCCTCTCCCTGCTGTCCACTGCTAGTTAGATGATCATAATTATAACATCAAAGTTATCACTCCATGAGAAAATACACTCTGGTTTTTCAAAGGCTGTGGCATTTTGTGCACTACAATTATCCCCACAGCCTCCTTAGAGCTAATTGCCAATCAATACCTTATTTCAGATGGCACAGACTGGGGTTTTTTTAAAAGGCAGAAAAATATCTTTCAAAGGGGCTCTCTAAGAAGAGTGAGATGAAATATAACTTACTGTATGAGCTGATTCCAAATGACTTGCTAATTAAGCATCAAGTCATCTGTTAATAGAAGTAATTACAGAGGGTTCAAGAGACCTTGAATCATATTATTATTCACAGCCTGAAATCTGCAATCCTGCTACATTATGCAATTGTTGATGTACTGTCTACAGAGGCCAGAGATGGAGGTGAAGTGAGAAATTTAGCACCACTAACCTAGTCCTAAATTACCTCCTGAGACATTACCAACATCAGCTAGTATCTGAATAAAAGAGAGGAGGAAAAGATAAAAATAAAATCACTAGGAATAACTCCCATTTTAATACAAAACCTAATTCAGGAAATTGGCTGAGGTTGCAGGGGCATTAATAGGTTATTGTACTCAACTCAGGGTCAAAAGGCAGACAGTTACAGAAAAAGAATTACATACCTATAGGGTGTAATATAGTCCATTTTTTAGGGAAAAATGCATTTAAAGCTGTATCCCACTACAGTGCTGCTATGTGGCACAAACTAACTGTATTCAGACCAAAAACTTCTTATCCCTTTTCTTTTCCTAGTGATGTAAGATGCTACAGGACAGGATTTAATTCATAAGAGTCCTAAGTAAATGAGGTGCATAAAATCAGAAAGAATCAACTCACTCATTTCTCTCCATTCCTTAGACTGAAAAGTCAGCCTCTTGTTTACTCCACAGGGTATTACCTTTACGGAGGAAAAAATTATTGAGAAAAACAAAGTAAATTGACCCATCATCTTTTCACTACAAAGATATTGAATTTAATGGAGAGGTGTGAGTATTTTTACAATTCTACTTGTACTAAATGCAGTAAATTGAGCCTTGCCTTATTTTACATGGACTTACTCAATTCCATTTCTCTTAATAAGGGAATCCAGCACGGTTCACCACCAGTTTGTATACTGGGCACTATGTGCTACTGAAGAGAAAAATACCGTATGACTTAAATATAATTTTCTTATACCCACTCCTCTGTTTATTTGGCTGCAAATAAGTGAATTGTTCCTGTACTGCAGATGGTTTTGAGCTGTCCACATCACCTCGGATGACCAAGGGCTAAGGCTGGACCAAAATGCTGCCATAATGAGACAACAGTTGCAAGAACATTAGTCTTGTTCTCTCCAAACTTCTGGTGCCAAGTGCCATGCTCTCAGCTATCTCACCACAGCACCTGGTGTGGTCAGGCTTATGGGCCTGATAGAAGAGACTTCTTCTTCTAGGCTTGAGCAATAAATGGGGTGATAAAGACATTTTGGACACAGACTTCAGCCGAGGTGACATGAAGGCAAGTGTAGAAGAAATTGCCAAGGGGAAGGTTAATTTTGAATCTTAGGGAGCTGTTATTGGGTTTGATAGACTAGAAGCAGAATTTGAGTTCCTTCTAACTCATTAAACAATGTCTTCCCAAGAAGGCCTAATTGAATAAGATTTGAGAGTAGTATTGAAGAATCTTCTGCTGGACCTCCCTGCCTCACAGATCCTACAAGGGGTCAAAAGGACTCAAAGGAAGACAACTGCAATCAAGGACACTTACTAATGATTGGAATAGCACAAGTAGATCATGAGGCTTGGCTGAGATTCTCAGGTACCTAAGAAATAAAAATGTAAATTTGGCTCTATTTTGCAGATTTAAAGTTGTTTTTGAGGCAGATAGAAACAATCACATACCTTTTTTTGCCAGGAACAAACAATCATCACTGAATAAAAAAGGGAGTAAATGTAAAGACCAGATGTTGTCCATAAATGTGGCTGTCTACGGTTTAAAATCTCTGTTTGACCTAATAAAAAGCACTTAGAATTTCTTAACCCTGAGATAAAACTTGTGTGATACAGAATGTGGAAACTTCCAACCAATAAACATTAATAAATTTCTGGTATATCAAATTCATTTGGCTACATAATTATTTGCCACACAATACAGAGTGAAATAAACTGTCTTTATTCAGTTTATATGCAGAACCAGTCCACAGATTAATTTAAATGCTTGTCTCTCAGTGGGAGTTGTCTGTTTAAAGTAGTTTTGAGGGTCTGGGCTGCAGCTCTCAGCTCTTCGTTGACTTAAAAAATGTGGTGAGGCTGCTTATGCAGAAAGGGACTTTAACCCAAAACAGCATCTTTGTAAGAGGATTAGAAAAATTCCATTCTTTTAATGACTGGCTAGATGTTTGCTCTCCTTTACTTAATACTCTTTGTCTGTTATTCTTAATTATCAACATAAATGCTTTAAAACAATGTTGTAAGTAATCTGTCATTTTATCCAAGTTTTTGTTGAATGGCTCTTTTGAAATGATCTGATTATTGATTTCTTTAGGAGACCATTCAGCTAAATTCCCATGACTGCCCACATAACAACATCTCTGCTGCTTTTGGGAAGTTCCTCTAAAACTCACAGTGGTGAGTTTAGCTTAGTGCAAACCCAGGCAAATCAGGAAATTCACTGGATGGGAAAGATGTGCCTAGGACAGCCAGAAAATACTGGCACAAAACCTATTTTTAAATGTCATTAATGATACCCAGCAATTTGTGCCACACTTTCTTTGTTCCAAACACCGATGTTTTCACAGTGTCTTGACAGAGATGGAAAGCTTTTTTCCCCAAAATCTTGTCTATGAATCAACTCCCTTGGATTCCAAGTAACTTAAAACTAGTATTGGATATTAGCAACTAACATAACTCCTTCAAAAATACTGGCTGAGGACCAAATTTCACACCACTAATACAGTCCTATGTTACAGGATAGTGTGTGATAACAGGCCTTTTAAAACAGCCAAGATATATTTTGTAATTTAGAAAATTACTCTGAGGAACCATTTGTCAGTTTAATGAAAATCTGAAACTACAGGTTTGCATAATAGAATTAATTGTAATGGCTCTGCTGGAATGATTTCTTTCAGATGGGGTATTTGAAGGATTGAAAGAGGGATTTCACAGCTGAAAGAAAGAAAGGACTTATCCTAAGACCCATGTAAGCAAAATACGTTTAAATTTCATAATACAGTGTCTTTGACTCTGTGGGACTATTGTTTTCACATGTCTTGAGATGCAGGAGATAGTTCTATTCACAAGTCTATTCAAGAATATCTTGAAAGAATTCCGTGCCCTCCTAATGCAGGTGTTCATCACCCACAGACGGCAAAGCAGTCAGTGCATTTACTTATTACATTGTGACCTTATAGAGTTACAAAGAGTTACACGGGGTTTAGTAACATCACTGCCAGGATGGAGCTATAGAGTAAAGAGGAAACTGGTTTGGAAGACAGAAGAAAGATTCAGGTCTCAAAAAGGTGAAATGGATGCAAAAAAATAGAAAAAAATATATAGCTCAGAATGACAGCATTGTCACCCAGAAAGCTGCCAGGAATCATCAGTCTCTAAATTCAAAACATCGTTTCACAAGAGGGGTGGTGACCTTATGGGAGAAAATAAGTCTTGATAATCCCCATGTGTAAGTTTGCTGCCTAAGCCCCCAAACAGAATTATTAGCAGCACCTTACAGCCTTCACTGCTCAATATTAACTCCAGAGCACAATGTGTGTGTTTCTGTGGGGGGCATGGGGAGAT
Organism: Pardalotus punctatus; assembly: GCA_013400915.1. NCBI lineage: Eukaryota > Metazoa > Chordata > Aves > Passeriformes > Pardalotidae > Pardalotus > Pardalotus punctatus. The sequence continues at coordinate 1,160,810 of VZTX01026579.1, read as the reverse complement.
TTACAATACTTTGCACTGGGGCTCCCCCTACCCAAATGATCATTCTCCTTCAGTCCTTCAAATAGAAGGTCAGTTCCATCCCTCATTTTATTTCTTTTGCTGCAGTTGGAATCGTTTTGTCAGCCATTTGGTGGGGAACAAAAACATATTCTATTCTGACAATCCAAGCACATCCCAGTGCCAGGCCCTTGTTAACATCAAGCTGAAGAAAGTGTTACGAAGCAAACACTATTATTATGAAGCAGAAAACCAGAAGAGTTCAATTCCATACAGCTTCTGCTCTCCCCAGCAACTTCTTGGCCAGAGAGTTGTGCCCGTGACCAGAGAGTGGCACTTAACAGACAGGAACAAATTACATGGACACAGATGCAACAGCACATCTGATGCACTGAGAAAAGGAGCAGGTGGGATAAAGGTCCCAAAGCTCTGGCCAAAAGTGCAGCAAATAAACAGCAACAGTAGGTAGAGTGACATGTGTAAAGGGCGAGAGGCAGCGCAGTTTGACATCTTTGCCATAAGGGCTAGCTGGGCCAAGTGACAGCTCATATCCTGGTCTCTCACAGCTGCAGTTACCATATTGTAGCCATTCTTCCCCTAAAATACTGCTGAGTAGTCAATATGCAAACACTGCCGTCTGGATTCATGGCAAGAAGTACTTTTTACAGTACAGACTACCAAAGGATATTTAAATACAAACTGTCTTATTGTTTTGGGATTAATTCTCTACCCCTTGGATTGAAACCTTCTCCATGTTACATAGACTTTGATTCTACTATACAAATATAGTTTCAGAATGTACAATGTTGCTCTCTGGCCTGTTGTAATGAAAGCGCCAATGTGTAAAGTAAGGTGTTTACTTGCCTTCTGCTACTTGGGCTATAATTTCCTCTGGGGGAAAAAAAAAAAAGATTAAACCACATTTCTGAACTAGAAATCTAAAGTGTTATTATGGTCACAGGCATAGCAACACTAGAACTATAAGAAATGTAGCTACCTCCACTATATGATTTAAAATAAAAACATAATTATCATTGTCTTCTGGTAGCTAGGTAGAAAATTGTGCATTGCCCTTGTAATTCTACACAATTTGTTCCAAATCTGTTATTTGACAAGTGTAGGAAAGTGCAACCAGCGGCTGGAATGCAAGGGAGTGTCTTGGGAACTGCCATAAGGTAAATAGATGTTAGTGAGTCCCTGGCCCCAAAGGCCACACTGCAGAAGCCGAGCAGTGTTAAACACGGCGTACTTGCCAACCTGCAGGCCACCTGCAATTTCCTCTCCCTGAAGCAAACAGCAGTGCTCAACAGACCTCAGCTGCGTAAAAAGTATATTTATGCCCAACCTGTTTTCCCAGAAGGGTACAAAACACTGATTTGAAGCAGCTTAACAATAAAGCAATGATAATAACAGGACATTATCCTCCTTAGCACAGTTCTGCAGCTAGAGAGTCCGTTTTTGGTTCAACTGTCTTCTATAGGAAAAAAGGTTGCCTCTTAAATTACAATTTACCCTGTATTACTTTGTTTACAACGTTTCTCCACCCTCCATGCCACCCAGAGTGAAAGAGAGTTCATGACACTTTTGATGTGTATTTTACAAAGAGTGCATTTTAAATAAGCCAGGGAGGTTAACTCAAGATCCTTTAATCCCAGCATATATCTTTGTTAAGGAAACATAGACCAAACCATTGAAAACCCCAGCCAGAAAACAGGTTTGAGTAAATCCCTCACCCTGGGAAAAAAAAAAAAAAAAGAAAAAAAGCCACCTCAGACCAAATTCAGCGATGCACATTCAGATTCCTTCCGCAAAAATCTCCTCGGTGGTGGCCAAAGGGGCAGTGCCCCTGCCAGCTGCGGCTGCGGCTCTTGTGCCCTGGCAGCAGCCTGGCATAGCAGGATAGGATGCCGTGCCCTCACAGGTTTGCAGAGCTTTGTGGGTGCCTTGGGTGACCCCCCAGCTTCCCTCAGCCCCCAACAGGGTCCCAGCATGGCGCCTTGCAGAGGAGGCCACGGGATCTTGGGAGCGGCTCAAGGTCTGACAGCAGAGTGCCCCACACCCCTCAGGCAGCACTCTGACAGGAAAACTTGCAAAGATGAACAGGTATCTTTGATCAGGACTGACTGAAATTAATTAGCCTGTCCCTCTTCCCTATTTCTTTGTAATATAATGTATTTTCACTTGCTTAAAGGGCACCAATATTTATGTGTATAAGTAGGTGCTACCCTAGGTTGATGCTGACCCTAAGCCCTGAAAAAACAACCCATTTTGGTTACAAATGACCTCCCTTACCTCCACTGACAGCTAAATGTATGTCTTCTACTCATGAAGTGAAAATGACTGGGCTAATGGGCTGGCACTGCTGTGTCTCTGCCTGAAGAAGGATTTTTAGAGACACCACACAGCCTGGTCCAGTTAAAATGCTCCCTAAGACCTTTGGAAATCTCAGTACCTGCTCCTTCTGTACTTGCCTCTATTTTGGAACCATCAGCCCCAGGGAAGAGCAGGGAAGAGCAGCCTCAGAACTGCACAGCAAGCTAAAATGCTTTGAGAATATAATTTAGTTATTTTGCAATGTTTCTTTTTTAAATAAATACCTAAACTACTAGTGGACAATGCATGTAAATAAACACCTTCTCATACAAAGGACCACATAAACTTATGTTTAGCTTTGGGAAAAGAGGAGTGTTTTCTCTGTTTGACAAAAATGAAAATGAATTGGTTTGGGGGGAATGAAGAAGAGAATTTCTGGCTATTTTAAACCAAACCCTAAAACATTTCAACAGAAATATCACTTTACTCATAGAAATGTTTGTTTTCCATAAAATGATCCAAAACCAGTTTTACTATCATTGATTTGTGATTTTTCCCCCTTTCATGGGATTGCTCATTTTCCTCTGAACTATAGCAATCAGATTAATGTAATCAATTAAAGTAAATGCAAGTCACAACCCAGAATTGGATCTAGTCATCCAGCACACCCAAACTAACATTTCATAAAAAGGTTTTCAAACCTTTTTAATAAAGACCCTTTTTAAGCAATAACATTTCTTTTTTGTTCTTTTATGTCAGTCTGAAAAAAACCAAAACCATGGAGAAAGCAGTAAATAAAACAAGCACTATGTAAAATATGATAAAATAGATGGTAGAGGAATTTATCCTCTTTTGGAAAACGAGCTAGGCTAAAGTAAACTGCAGTCTCTACAGGATAAATACTTGAATTCCTAGAAATATTTGCATGCCTAGAGGTAAGCCCTTACCCTCTGCTCTGGGTTTGGTAATTTTTCCCACCACAAATGATATGCTGTCAAGATAAGATAATAAATTTTCAATATAGCTTTTGTGAATTGCTGATTCAATCTTTGATTAATTAAAATGTTTTAGCACTTTAATTTATATATCACTGGAAATGCAGCTTGTTCTCTTTACATTTTGTGTCTCTTAGGAAGTGTCACTGGTTTGCTGTGACTTATCTCTTTTGTATCAGGACACAATTTCTAATGAGCTTTTCTTTCCAGTAACTTTGCATTATCGCTATTTTGTGGTTTTCCAGAACTGATGGGAAGTGTTTACAGTAAAGAAATACTACCCACTTAAAGTAGCTCTTTCTGTCTGGAAGTTGTGCACTGCACACACAACCCTGAAGGTTAGCGAGGGCCAGACTCCTTGCAAGCGCCAGGAAACCCAGGAGCAGCTCAGGGTGATGATTTCTGGCACGTTGTCCTCCTGCCAGGTGTGCAGCAGGGAAAAAGGCCATAATAACTTTCTCAGGGTTGCAGATTACTTGCTGCTGTTTGCCAGAAGCATTTGCTAATGGCATCACAGCCTCTCCCATAAACTGAATTAACCTGCCTCCAACACAGTTTACAGAAGGACTCAGAAATACCAAATACCAGAAATATACAGTGGGGCAGCAGATTCAGTTTCAAAATGCAGAAACAACAACAAACAGGGACCCCAAAAATCTCAACTAGAGTAAGACCTTTCATCCCCCTCCCTTCTCAGTCCTGGCTCAACTGGTGGCAGAACATATACTTGGGGAAAAGCAAGTAAAACCAAAATACTAAAATCCCCAAAAAGCCTTATTTAGAGATCTGTTCTTCCCTGATGCCAAATAACCAGTTTTAGGAATGAAGCATAGGGGTGATACTAAGTTGAGGATTTTTGGACCCACATCTGAAACAACTGAAGGGGCCACATAGGGCTGGATAGCTCCAGGCAAGGGAAGTAGCAGAGGCAGGGAATGGACTATGTAATTTTGATATTAAGGTGATTTTTGACGGCTACTTGTACTAAACCGGAATGAATTTCCTCTGATCCAGCACCACTGGAATGATGGTTCTCTGGTAAGCTGGGATGGCTTAGAAAGACTGAAAACAAAAAAGAAATTATCTGCATCTCTTGCCATAGTACCTGAATCTTTTCTACATTTGTAGGCATGCCATGGTCTAGGCTCCAATGCCCCTGATCTGTTGACTTGTTCTAGGTCACAGAGGTCCCATGTGCATGGGACAGCACTGTGCATATACCACTAAGGAGTTGAGAAAATCCTGCTAGGAATGGGCCTTTACAATATCTGACTAGAACCACTCAACACCTGAATCATCAGATCAAATGTACACTCTATATCCAGTGATGAAGAAACCACTCCCCATCTTGATTTCATATAGTACTTGGGGTTCAATAAACCTCCTTTTGTAGGAAAAAAAGGTTCGCAAAAGTCCAACACCCAAGACTAAACCCAGAGCTTTCAAAACAGCACTTACCAGGAGCATTTGCTTTTCTTCATTATTACTGTGCCTCTACTTTCAACTGGAGGTCTGTGTGTGGCCTTCATATAAATTCTGCCTTTAAGGATGAAAAATAGAATTTTAAATATTTGTTAGTTAAGGGCCCCCACTGTCTTTTTAAAATATAAATACACATATGCTCTGCAGAAAAATGACAAATTCATGTTTGCATCGATGATTTTCCTTCCCACTGTGCCCCCTCTCCCCCATTCCTTCAAGAAATATTTTCTAAATACTCTCCAAGGGTTTTCCGTGCTCCTGGCATGCATATGAATCTCCTATTAGTGTCAGTGAGAGTTATGTCTGCATATTGTAAGAAGAATAGATAGCTAAATAATTCATTAGACCCTACACATAAGTATGTTTTCCTTGATGAACAGTTACTATCAACATTTGTGGAAAGGTCCATTTCTAAATATTTTTAAAAACTAACCAAGTGTTTCAGTTATTAAGATTCTGCTTACAATGTAAGTGATTTAAAGCAGAGAAGTGTGGGCGGCACAGATTCCTGAAGATTTTCTACAGCAGCATCAGTTACTGATGCTGACACAGGAAAAATATGGGGGAAAAGGCAATCAATGGGGCTACATTTTTGACTTGACTTAATTCATTAATATTTGAAAACAAGTAAGTCTGGTTTGCCCCAGGGATTGGTAATAGGATACAAGCCTTTCACCTCTAGGTCAGCAGTTCAAAGCCAACTTTGGGCAGTACTGACTGAAAGTCATTACTATCCATCCGAACACTCTTCAAGAGTATATGTAAAATAAGTTGGTGGTCTCTGTTTATTTCCTAATGGCTAAGGCCCTGATTCAGCAAAGCTCTTAAGCATGTACTTAATGAGAAGCAGATGTTCAAATCCTTTTGAATTTAAACATCTGAATACAGTTAAGCACGTTCTGAACAGCCCCACCAGCATGGGCAGGCTGGAGCATACACAGAGGAAGGTTTGCTAAATGAGCCCCTCAGAATGCCGGCCTGTCAGTGGTTTGTGCACACACAAACACAGGGAGCAAGCGAGCCAGCCCATTTCCCCTTCCCCCAAATAATATTGCCCACATGCTGCACTGTATGCTAATAATGGCGTGGCGTAAGAATGAGACTGTCAGCCACAGAAGAGTTCCCCCTCTCATTCACCCGTACTAATGAGACCAGGTGGGCAAGAAATGTTTGCATAGCCATTATAAAGCAGAATATAGGGCCACAGAACTGTACTGCCTTTCTTGGTCCCTAGCCCGTCAGCTTTCATGAGCATGGAATGTGCTTTAAAAAGGAGTGGAACAGGAACATGGTATTTACATAACCTTCCTGGTGCTTATTCATGCGTGTGCTAAAGAGTGTGTGCATATACGAATCCAGTCTGGAAGAATGCAAGCCTCATAGCCCAACTACATGTAGTATTTATCTACAGGTAAAGGCTGTTTCTTAAAAGTTAAGGCTTTTCAAGAAGGAGGTGGGGGGAAGTTAGCTGGGAATTTAATGATTTGAGTGCTTATTTGTACTTGAAAATCATTAGGACTGGCACATGAGTAGAAGTTTTTAAACACTCCTGTTAAAGCCGTCATCTCCCTGCTAGATTAAATACCTTCTAAGATTACCAGTGGATCAGATTTGTTTTGCTTCTTTTAAAGAGAACTGTATTCTGGGACTTTTCCACGACGTTGCTGCTTATTGTCTTGCACGATCAAGGTCAACTGCTGAGAAATTAAAGCTAGTGTTTCAAACCACAGCAGGCTGAGAAAACCACCATTTCAGTACCACGACTGTGTGTCAGTAAGGCAAGTAGAATTTATCAGCTCCAAGTGCTGCTCCCTGTCCCTACAGACCTCTGCAATGGTGTTATCTGTACAGCCCAGTAAGTCCTCCCACAAAGAGATGGTCCCTGTCCTGCTGTCCTTCAGTTGAAATCAGGGGTGTGAAATATATCATGGGACTGAGATCAGCATCTAGAGCAGCATTTGGTAAATCTTCTGGCAGGTTTTCGCTTGAATCGCAAGGAGATAGCCAGCAATCAAATTGGTTCATAATGAAATGATCACACCCAATTTCCTGCAGCTTAAGCAACAGTTTTCCAAATATCTAATCTCAGAAGATTTCTATGTCACAGTACTTTGGGTAAGGTTTTAATAAACATCCTTTACTAAAATGCATGAAACCACTGGCCTCTATTAAATTTACCCATTGCAAGTGGAAAATCAATGTAAAAAAGTCATAATAATCAAATGTTTGGCATTACTAAGAACTGCTCAGCCTGCAGGAATTCTCAGAAAACACTTCCTATAGCATGAATGCTCACTCTTCTTCTGGAACAATCAAGAAAGGCTATTCCAAAAACTCTGTCTTCACTCGGTAACAGGATGTTTCATGCTGATCCCAGTTTTGGGACTCTTAAGGCTCTCCAAGACAAGCTCTGAGTTCTTGTGTTTCAAATGAATGCACTGAATGCCTCCTTTTCTTTCTTTAATCATAAGGCACCTACAGTTTTTATTAAGATAATTATATTACTATACAAACATGATAATTCCAAACTATGAATAGCTTTGAAACTATTTACATTGGCTGTTTTTTATTGTCTCAGATTCATAAGTTTTTGTTCTTTGCAGTGATCAACCACTGACCTTCATAAAAGACTAGCACAGCAATTAAATGGAACACAAAGTAGGTCCTACCACCCTGGCTGAACTGGGAAACAAATCACTACTCAGCTAAGTGATGCTATGTCTCTTCTTTCATTTTGCACAGTTCTGTGCTAGGAGAGCTCCATAACTTTGTGAACAGAGTTCATATTTATTTGGGATGCTATTGCTGTGCTCTCAGGCCAGAGCTCTGCTTCTGTTCCTTTATTCCAGGATATTTTTTTTTTGTTGTTTTTCTTAGTCATAGTAGCCACAGGAAATTACAAGTACCACCAAGACACACTGATGATAAATAAAGGTTTGGAGCTGCCTTTCCATTCCCTCTCCCATTTATTGGAGAGCTTTATCTACTGTGACAGTAACAGCCAGGAGAATCAGCTTCATTCCAGTCCTCCAGTCCTATATTGCACGTTCGACTTTCCTGAGAACAAAGACAAGGTCCTAGTTCATTATTCAGAAATGCTGTGACTATAACTCAAAATAGAAAAGAAAGCATAACAATAGGTGGTCAATGAAGGAAACACCTGCTTTTCATTTTCCTGAAGTGTTTAAATGAAGCAAATTAGATAACCTAATTGAGGACAAAACTTTAAATCCAGGTTAGAAATTGGAGCCACGTTACACTGCCTCAGACTGACAAGCAGGGCGAATGCAGGTTTGATTCAATTTAAATTTTGGTGGTTCCTAATTGAGTTTAAGATCTTGTACGCAAAGTATGCTATTTCCTGTTACAGTTCCACGATAGAATTTCTAGTGCGCCGCTGCAAGTGTGTCACACCAAAACATTTGGACTACTTGTATTTCAGAACCACCCCTTAGAGGAGATGAGGGACTTGCAGGATGAGGTGTGCTCCTTGACGGGGTGTGTGGAATGGGGTAGACCGGCAAGGGGCACCCAAGCAGCCTGGGAGAGGCGCAGGCATGGTTCTTAGGTTATCCACACAGCTCTGCACTGCGCCATGGAGACAGCCTTCAGTGAGAGACGAGCGAGATCCTTGCCTCAGGGAATTCCAGCATCCTTATACACTTACAATTATCTAAAAATGCCAAAATACCTCTGAGATCTCAGCTTTTCCCACATGAGCAAATAAGACAGATAAAGCCCCAGATGAAAATACGTTCAAGCACACACACACAGGAACCAAGAGGCTGAAGAGCAAAGGAGCCACATTTCCATGACTTCCAAACCAGTGCATGGACCACTGGGGCATTCGAGCTGTGCTGGTATTTCCTCTGGATTCCATCCAGCCCTGACCCCAAAAGCTGCTCAGAAGGCTGGAAGCAGGGAGAAGCCATCTGCAGGAACTCCTCAGCTTGTGGAGCAGTACTGGGGGCCCTCTGCAGCTGCTCACAGCACTTCTGGAACTGCAGCAGTGCCACCACAGCCACCGGTGCATCAACACAGCCGCTGGAGCTCTTGTTTCCCCAGCTGTTTGCCCCCTCAAGCCACAGGAGGTCCTGCAGTGCCCGTGGCTCTGGGATTTGCCGTGTGGTAGGGGCAGGCAGGGAGGTGGCTGAAATCCTGCAGAGCCAGAGGCTGATGCCACTTCCTCAGCAAGGGGGGAGAAAGGGACAGATTGAAGCACAACGCTGTGGATTGAGGCAAACCCCACAGAAACCTCAGTTTTCAGGGGCTGGATTCTGCACAATAACAAAGTTGCACATTTATGGGCTAATCCTGTACTGTTCAGTGATGTGGTTTCATGTTCTCCATGTTTTCTTTTCTGCCAAGTGGGAATGGGGGCAGAAAAATTACTTTTACTTCAGAGATGTGTATTTTTCATGTTTTGGAGGGGACACCCCAAAACATGAAAAATATCCAACTAAAAAAAATATATGTGCATCAGTAGTTCTCCTTCCCCTTCCTCATAAAACTTGGACAATTTTCAAATTTATAATGAAATGTGGAAAAGATTTAAATGTGAGCAATTTTGCCTTTCATTAGGAATATCTTAAATGACATTAGCTGGGAATATCATAGATCTGTGTGTGTTTCTTGGAAAGCCAAAATTAATTTACTACAGACCTTTGAAAACAACACTTGTGCACTCTCCTGTCTCACTCCTTTCTTTCAGTATTCTCCAAAAGTCTTCAGACCCCAAATTCTTCTTTTTGGGTGTTTCCAGCAGGGTTTCTGTGACCCTCTTAGGGAGGGACCCCCCTTTTGAGGATCTGTGGAGGTTTGGCTGGCATGCAGGAATCCTAGCCAAGGTGTTAAAAAAAATCAAGCCAATCTTGCAAGGACAGACATGTTCTCTGATAAGAATCCATTTTGTTAAGCAGAAGGGCACTTATGAAAAGTATACTTTCTATGCAAATTTTGTATTTAAATACCTAAGCACTTGAACCAAAATATTTTACAAAAAGGCACTTGTAACATAAGCTGATAGCCAGGCTTTGAAAATTAATTTCTCGTTCATCTGTTTCTGCCAGACTTCCAAGTCATTTCTGCAAACAGAGCATGGAGAAAATATATTTCTAGAGTTTTTATTTTGAAGCTCTTGCCTTTCTCCTGCCTGTTGGACCGCCTTTACTATTAAATCAGACTGGATGCTCAGTGACTATCAGTACTGTGAGTCAGAGTCATCATATGTGCCCATAAACCTGAATTTTCCTGTCATCTTAATTTAACAGCAAAGAATGGTAACTCCATTAAAGAAAAGAAATGAGGCTCTAAAGAAATCACCTTGTGAAAACACAGGTGAATTATATTCCATTCTCCAGGTTCTCAGAAATCAACAGCCTAGACACATTACCAAATTCAAAGAACCTCACCAGGCAGACTTAGTGTTCTACACTATCAGAAATCTTGACATAGACCAGCTGTAGGGCTGGAATCAGTTCAAGGGATACAAGAATCTTGTGTATGATTACACAAGATTTCTAATTCAACTCTGAAGATTCAATAGGGACCTGATCCAAAGCCTACTGAAGTAAATGGAAAAGAATAGACTTATATCTTAGTTTAGACCTATTCAGTTTGGATACAGTTCAGAGAAGTACTCATACTTGGCAGCTGATGTAAACTAAACACATTAACCTATCATTAGAAAAAAAAAGGTGCCAGAATAGATCTATATAACGAAAAATCTGCGAAGTATTGTTTTATGGCCTGTCTAGCCATTCCAGGATTCCAACACCTTAGCAGAGAGGTAAAACAAACTTTTGGTCTATTTATAAATACAAAGCTCAAAGATCTGATCCTACCCTTTTGTCAATTATTGCCACAGATAAACACAAGCCTACAAATAAGTAATGACTTTTTGTGAAATCAGTGCTGCTCCTAACACTACTTTCCTTTAATTGTTATTCCTTGATGCTTTTCTTCTGTTTGTAAAGAAACAAAGAATTTATCACATTAATGAGATAAAACTCCGTGAAATCATTCATAGCTTACTTAAATATTTGTGTTTTAGCAGCAAAGTATAACAGAAATTGACTCTTAAACCATAGCACAGTATTAATTGCTAATTAGTTTACCATTATGACTGGAATGCTTTCTAACATTCTAAGTCAGTTTTAATCCATATAAACAGCTAAGGAATGCTCTATCTCGAAACATGTAATTATGGGGGATTATATTACACCTCCAGCATTTTGGCAAAATCTTGCAGTGGCAAAAGATACAAAGTAATACCAGACTTCTTGTGATTTCATACAAACGGGAAAAAAAGGCTCTTTATTACTACAGCACATTTGCTGTTCAGTGGCTCCCATTTAATTTTTAAATTTAGAGGTAGAGGCTTTCTGTCCATCACAAAGGTTTTCATCTACATTCTCTTTTGTTCACATCACTCCTAAAACAGAAAATTTAGCAGAGCTGGAATTTACTCTCAAATTTTTTAAGATCATTCCTGTATACAAACTCACATGCTACTCTTCTTTTTAATAAGGTGACACTTAAAAAGAAAATCTAAACAAACCAACAACACAGACCTTTGTTTTTGCCAAGAATTAAATGGCTGTTACATGCGTTGTTTGCTGGCTAAGGGACAGCAGATTTAAGTATCAATCATGCTTACAAGTGCCATGGTTCTTTTAGACAGAGCTCAGTTTAAATCAAAGTAGCTAGCTCGTGGGCATTCGCCTTCTTTTTGAAGAGACACAACTGTCTGAAGCATTTATTGTAAGGGGTCTCAGCCACAGAGGTATAAAAGAGCAGGAGGCAAACTTCCCTTTCTCAGGATAATTTACAGGCTTGAGATAAGAGAGATCTGCTCAAATATCTGAAATTTTTCGGCCCTGGGCAACTCTGCCTTCCGTAAGAGTGGAACCCTTACAAGCGGGCACTCCACAAGAGTGAGCCAAGACAGGGAGCGGCCGCTGGGGAACAGCAGAAAGGAGAACTCCCCATCCCTTTTGTCTTCCAGCTATTCAACCCACTCCTTTCAGATTTTTAAGGATGCAATTTCCCTTCAATTTAAGCCGTGGATTCTCCTAATCAGGGGGTGAATCCAGGAGTTAATGACCCTGCTGACAGCGCATCCTGCCCTGGTGCTGGTGGCCCTCCCAGCTGTACCCAGCAGCACTCGGTGCTTTTCCCGTGGCACCTCCTCCCTGCACACCTGGAGCAGTTTCACCAGCTCCCACCCTGCCCCGGGGCTCACATTATTTCTTCACTCTGTTTCTTGCCGGCAGCGAGCAACCAGAGTAGTCCTTGCTTTTCCCAAAAAGAAACAACACGGTTGTTTTGGAGATGTTGTTTGAGGAGATGGAGGCTTTGCCCATGTGAGTGCCAAGAGGCTCTGCTGTCTTTGGTGGTTGCCAGCTGCTCCTGTGCGGCCACAGAAGTGTCCCCTCACTTCCTGGCTGCCTTTGGACCTTCTTGGAATTAAGTGATAAACTTTATTGTCCTTCTCCCCAACCAACCCTTAGGATTCTCATTGACTCCACTAATGAAACCCCCAATTTTCAGCATCCACTGCTGGACCAGAGATTTTCAAGAGGCCTCTTTCTTTTCAAGCCCTTTAGAAGGGGTGCATTTGACAGGATGCGTCAATATTTGGCAATAAATGGATATAGCCAACATTTCCTATGATTTGACCAGTGAATGAGCAGAGCTTTTCTGAATTTTAGGCCCTGTTCTCTCCTTTTCACTTCAACTAAAGTCATGGAAAAACTCCCAGACTGATGGCTTGAAATGGATTTCTGGTGGACATGTTTTTAAATCCAAGTCTTTTGCACTTTGGCAACACAGTGTCATTTTCACTTAATTTTCCTGACAACCTGCCAATAAAGCCAAAAGTCTGTTTAGCAAAAGAGAATTAAAGTGCACCTTTCTCGTCTGAAGAAATAACATCTGCTGTTCTAAAGATAACTTGTTATTTCTGGTGGAAACAAGATATTAAAGATCTGAGTCTTGTTTGTTTTCATCAAAGCCTGGAAAAATAACAATAAACTGACTTATTTGGAAAAAAGGTTTGTTTTTGAAGCACATGCTTTCAGAAATGTAAGATCCTGCCCTCCCTGCTCTGCTTGTCACAGAAGTTTTGATTTTGAGTCTTTCAGTATCCCAGTATTAGACATGATGAATTTGATTCCAAGTGTAAGAAAGTTCTTTCATCCTGTGAGTCATTCAGTTTCTCTCTGGATGGGAGCTTTACTGATTTCAAAGTTTTCTCTTTCGTAAACAGGCTCATCATTTTTCTGCGGAAAATCGTCACCTTACAAATGGATCTTGGAAGGACTCTCTGCCAGCTGACTTGTATCCCAAAGTAAAAATGACAATGGTTTAGGTGATATTTTTTAAAAAAAATCCATTAAGTTAACCCAGAAAAAATCCTTACAATCTAAGTCAATGGAGATTTAAGGGAAGTCTGTGAATTTAGCTGGAAAGTATTTTTTTAAGCATTTGGCAGATTAAATTTCTCAATATCAACAAACCTCTGTCACTTAAGTCCTGGAAATAGGGTTTATTTGTCTTATGGATGAATAAAGCACTCTCCCAAGCACTGGATTTCATTCTTTCTGAAACTGGTGTCTTATGCAGCACTGAGTGGATAACAAGGCATGCATTTAATACATAAAAATCAGAATCATGAGACACCTAAAGTTAATTATAATGTAGCAGAGTTTAAGGGTCAGGATTAGCAGGCTAAGATTACTTGTCAGTAGGAGTAAAAAGAGCAGAGAAGAAGAGGTCCATCACAGTAAGGTAATAAGAGAGGGCATTAAAAGGACATTTGTGGAGACTGTGCTTCTTCTACTTTTTGTTTTGTTTCAGGTTTGCTTTGTTGCTGGTGGGGGGGGGGGGGGGATTTGTTTGTTGGGTTTGTGGTTTCTTTTAAAGGAAAAATCTGCATTGGAAAACTGGCCTCAGGTATCCAAAAGTCAGAGGAAGTTATCTGATTTTTGAACTTTAAACTTTGTGTTCTTTAAATCAAAAGCTTTAACTTTGTATACTTTTCCTGGCATTGGTGAAGCACATTTTCCCTCTCATATTATTTCCATTCCAGCCTTGTGCTATGAAAGGAAAAACCTTATGGAAAGAGCATAATGCCTTGATTGTCCCTATATACTTCAAACACAAAAAAACCCCAACCAAACACATAAACAAAAAAAACCCCAAAAAACTGAACAAGCTGAGCAGCACTTGGGACTAGATACATATTAAAAACCTGTTATAATGAGAAACAGACTGTACCAACTGTAGTCTGAAGTGACATCATTTTCAGATATATTCCACTTCCATGCCACTTTAGTAGCATTTAGCACATCAATTGCTAAAAATTAAATTTGGCTGGCAAAGAAAAAGTTCAGAAGAAGGGTATTTCTCTTGGTTTATCTAGAAACCTTCAACTGTTTGTATTTAAGAAGTATTTAATGTGGGCCTGGTCCTCAAAACTGTCCTCAGTTTTGTATTCACTCCCTACTCTCGAAAACTTTCCAGTTGACTCCAGTGGATATTTTGCTGAAGTTTAAATTTAACTGAGAGCTACTGCAGAAAACTCTTCTGCATATGATTACTGCTGGTAATCAACCTCCTCGAAGTCAATGAGAATATTTACTGGAACAGTCTTAACTGTTTGTAATCTTGAACAAAATTTTTTACTGTGGGGTCAAGAACCTTTGAAAATTCATCAAAGAGGAAAAAATGTATCCTTCAGAAACCTTCACAGACAATTAAAAATCTTTTAAAAAAATGATAAAAAAAAAAATTCTCCTTCACCCCCAAAACAAATAAAACGTAACTGGCTATGCACTGGCTACTTAAAATAGCTGACAGTGTCCTTGAGATACAAGGGACAGCCTTAAAAAAGAAACCTTCCTTGCATATGTGAGACATGCAGAATTCCTGTGATTTGTTGCAATTTTGTCCAACTTCTCTCTAAAGTGCACATATGCTGCTATTCCTATTCCTAGCATTTGTGGTTAGATTGCCACTAGCCAAGTTTCCAAAATAAAATCTGAAGTTCCTACCACAGACAAAAGTGTCCGGTAACATGGTCCAGTACAGTTAGAGATTAGACTAGTCAGTAAATAAAATAATATATCACTTATTAGTTACAGGCCGGGGGAAGCCAAGCCCAGGAGGTGGGGAGGATCAGCACAGGGCTGCCAGACACTGCTAAGCCGTCACAGAGCGCTAAGTAGGGCAGCAGCAACCGAAATCAAAGGTTCACAAATTGGCAGGACACATTCTTTTGTTGCACAGTCACTGGTATTTGAAGGGTGAAATCCAAGCTGTGCTGAAGTCACCAGGAAAAGTCTCTGTGAGCCAGGACATCACCTTAATAGAAAGTAATTAACCTCGCTATTCCTGCCAAGAGTTTGGGTCTGTGGGCACCAGCCCATTAAGCCCTGAAGCTCGCCTGTGCTACAAGAGCAGTCGATGCAAAAATGTGCAGAGCACGGCAGGAAGAAAGGTTGCCCTGGCGAGGTTTGCACACTGTGGTTGTTATATGATTATATAGGAGACCGTCTCCTTTTCCAAGCCAATATCAATGATAATCAGCAGTGATGTGAAAAGAGATGATGAAACACTACAAGAGGGCATTTCAAATTCAGTTTTGGAAGTGGGCAAAACTCACAACTTCCAACAGCTCTGTCTACAGTATGGAAAGCAGCCCAACTCAGCGCCCTGGGATCTGAGTATGGGCTTGAAACTTGTGCCCATGTTTTAGGCACCCAATTTCTCTCCTGGTGGAAAAAAAAAACAAAACAGTAAAAGCTAGCTTATCATATTGAACATTGTGTTTATTTCAAGATCATGTTTCTCTTTGCTAGGACAGAAGACCTTTCAATGTTCATACACATAAACCAGAGGCTTTCTGGAACTGCTCCCATAGTGTCCACTGACAAAGATAACAATGAGCACTCCTATGGACTGTTACTTTTTTATACTGAGTCAGGCTAGAATAACTAAAATTGGTAAGGAAATCCATTCAGGGAGGAAGAGGTCTTGACTCATTACCATGAGAAAGACCAAAATCAAAAAGATTGAAAACAGTAAGTGTTCTAAAACATGAAGGAAGATGTTGTCTCCTGTCACTGAATGAGATCTTCCAAAGCTGTGGTCTGAAATCTTTGTCTGGATGGAGGGATAGCAGAGGCATTTTGAAAATATAGTGTTTTGAATTTCCAGCTTTACTGAAAATATTGTCACATCCTGTCAGATGAGCATCTGGCCATAGTGAGCCAAATAACTGTTGATTACTGTAATTCACTCTCTGGAGCTGAATGTGAACATCACACATTTCCAGCTTCCAGAAAATGCCCTTTCTCCCTCCCTCCCAGCAGAGACCACCACATCTCCACCAGGCCCACATTCCACTGGCATTGATCCAGCTTTCTCATGTCAGTGGGACTATGCAGTGTTGCATTTCAGGGCAACCATCAGGCTGCTGTTTGTCTTGGAAACACACTCTGCTCAAGGGCACTATGAAACCTGAACTCCTGTGATAGACACTGGATCGCAGAACCCGGGAGAAAGTACACAGAAACACTAGAGAAAGCATTTCTGACTCATTGAAATCACTTCTCAAAGAAGGTCACAGACAGGCTCTGGCCACTCAGAGGAGACGACAAAACTTTCCCCTCTTCTCTCCTCCCCTTTACCACCAGAAAAGTAAACAGCAACCAACCAAAGTAAACCTTAAAAAAGTTAAAATAATTACCAACTTTAAAAGACAATTACTGCTGAAATACTAAAAATCAACCCCAAACACTAACAACTCTCTGCTGAACAGAATTTTGACCCTGAGGACACTCACGTATGAAAAGCTCAAAGGACTGCAGCAGTGCTTTTGTCAGTAAGGCAGACAGGATGTAAATGTGTACTAGCAGAGAGCAGATACTTGTTACAGTGGGGGCTTGAGTATGGTTCTGGTTTTGCAATCACAGTTACTGTTCTGAAAGCACAGACTTCTTTGGGCCCTGTACTAGGATGACAAATAACATTCAACAAAGTCAGTAATGTCTAGGACCATGTGGAAACCCTGAGACTCATCAGCATTATTGTGAATGTGTTTCACTCTTAAAATTTCCCTTAGCTCAGACAAATACCCTACAAATAGCTTTCTCCAAAAAGGATTTGAGAAAGTGTTTTTATTCTTGTTCAAAAAGTATTCTGATGTTAGGATTTGGTGATTAGAAGTGATAAACATTCATAACAGACTTTTTCTGGTACAATAACTACAGATTGTACAGGACATAGTCAAGTGAACATTACTGAAATTGGACTGATATTGGATACCCAGAGCATATGTTTGCAGACTTGTTGGCTCTGATTGTAAATGAGCTCGTCTTCCATTTTAACTACAGTTCATTTCCAGGGAGCAATTTCTACTGTTTTAAAACCAGTCTGTACATGTTGTACCTAAAAGCAAATGAAGAACATTTAGAGATGGGAAGTAGCATGTGTATATTTCCAGAGAAAACAGCCATTTCAGCAGAAAACCATGCCTGACAGTAAATACTTGACCATAAGCAGCCTGGCAGCAGAGATTTGTATGACAGAGATGTATCTCAAAAAAATTAACCTCATTGATGAAAACTAAACTAAGAGTCTTATTTTCCTTTGGGTTTATAAGGAGTTTCAGAGACTGTAAATCCTTCTTGGACTGAAAAAATCTTAAAAAAAAAAAAAAGAAGTCAAGAATGTTTTTTAATAATCTAGCAATGTATAGTCCATGTATTTTCACGTCTTCCAGATAACAAAAAATCTTCTAAAACACCTTCTGTGTGTTTCTACATGAGCAGAATTATTTGTTGGGTTACTCACATCAGGCTTGCAATATCCTAATTCCACCTGTTTTATAACTTACTGTCACTTCTTTTATCCATAACAAGGGTGCAACGCCTACCTGAGACCTGATCTGCTCCCTCTCCCTTTGATGTCCCTCACTCTGCGCCAGGGGTCACAGCGCTGGCAGACATGCCATGGCGTATGAGTGATTTAAAGCAACAGGTGAAAGTCTTTAAATGAGTGTATTTACCAGCACCTTTCAAGGACTCTCTATCAGCTATGCTTGATCATATTCCATGAGAATTCTCAGATGCACTTTCCTTTGTGTTGCTGTTTAGTGGCACGGTCATATTTCATGTAAGTTTGCTACCCTGTGAATTTCACATGTTCATCTTGTAAAGCTGGACTTGTGTGGATGGTTAATCTCCCGGGCTTTCATCACTCAATAACAGACAGATGCACTTCAGTGTTTAGCAAACTATTAATATTTCCTACATTTCCCATGAAAATACTTCTGCCTGCATCTCATCCACTTACACTTTCTGTCTTTAACATTCACCTCTGCTGCCTCCTCTTACTGCAAGAGTCTGAAGTCTCCTATGCCTTATACAGTTTGCTGGTTTACTTTACTTCATTCATATATTTTTCTTAAAAACCGCTTCTAGAGCTATTTTATTCCACAAAGCTTTGAAGGTTCATCACCCCCTGAAGCATGACCTTTAGCTAGAATTCCAGCATCAAGCTATGATCAGAGACTCCTCTTTTGCACAACTGCAAATTAGAAGAATCCTTACTCTTCAAACGCTTCCCAAGATGTTACATTTACATGACAGGTATAATGACTGCAGACCTAATTGTGAAAAAAAAAATAAATTAAAACAAATAAATCAAATACAAAAACTGCAAAGTGCCCTGATGCAAGGAAAAAGATTCTGGAGACTATAAAGTGGAAAGAATGTCATTAGAGGTCATCTGTAAATACTGTTCTGTCCACTAAAATAACACACACAAAAGCAACTGTGAGAACATGCACCTCTGATTTCAGGGTTTCAGTACTGAAAATTTCTGTATTCAGCAAGGAAATAAAAATTTGTCCTTTCCCTTCTTGCTCTGCTTTCCTTTATCTCGTAGCAATATAAATGCACTTACCATGCAAAGTA
Organism: Pardalotus punctatus; assembly: GCA_013400915.1. Taxonomy (NCBI): domain Eukaryota; kingdom Metazoa; phylum Chordata; class Aves; order Passeriformes; family Pardalotidae; genus Pardalotus; species Pardalotus punctatus. Next base: position 1,142,041 of record VZTX01026579.1, on the reverse strand, counting down.
AAGACTAAACAAAAATTATTCCCAGATTAGAGACAGTCAGTCAGGATGTCCTTGATAGACAACATGATATTTACTGTTCATAGAACATCAAGATTGGCTCCTCATGCTGATAACAGAAGCAATGCTGATAAAAGGCTAGAGAACAGATCAGGAACTAGGAACAGTCTGTTTTAATCCATGCTACACCACTGTTTAGTCATAATGCTGACCAGAATGTTACACTACTCAACACCTCTTTTCCCACTACAATGTGCTTCTAGTATGTAGCTCTAACACTGTAAATAAGTCTTCAGTAGTTCCAGTAGCCTAAAAGAAAAAGACAATGGGATCACGCAAATTGTCCTTGGGATCCTGGCAGCATCCTGTAGCACATCAAGAACTTAACATTTTCAAGCATTTAAATATAGGTGAATTACATTTAAAATAAAGATTTTTTACAAAAAATAAATAATTAAAAGCTGTAGAAATTAAACATGCACTCTTGGCTTCAGACTCCATTTGCAGATTGATAATGATCAGCATCTATAAATCCTCATGGGCAGTGAAATGCTGGAAGGGAGAGAGAATGTTTTCAACAATAGCTGATGTCTGCATCAGCAACAAAAACAGTCTCTGAGCACTGGCATCAAGGAGCATTTGATGTGAACAAAGTGACATCTTGTTTCATCAAAGGTTAATGAGTACAGCAGCTCTGTCAGCATTACATTAAGACAGCGGTGTCACTGTTCGTCATACTTGGTGAGTTCAAGGCAGACTGCAAGCATCACCATTTGTGGATTTGTCGCGGTTTCTTTTCTCTCCCGCTTCAGTAAGTTTAATGTGACAAGTTAGTATTTCCCCATAAGCAGCTCTTTATGCTGTTTTTCTGTAGAGCAAAAGTGTTGTTGTAAGCCTGGTACTTGTGCTGACTGGAAAACTAGGGGTTTTTCCCAGTAAACTTAGTTAAACTAGAAAGTATTAGGGAAGATGTAATAAAACATTATTAACCTTTTCTTTTGTTTTACAGTTTTCTGATAAAAATTTTTTGATGGATTTTTTTTAAAAAGTGTAATATTGCTGAGTTAAAGACTTTATTTCCAAGCAAATATATTAGTATAAAATTTAATGTTTAAATATTAATCCATAACTGTCCATGAAAACAAATGGAAAAGTATATATCAGCATGAAAGGGGAGGACAAAAAAAACAAGCAGCAGTGAATTGCTGTACAGCCAAATTTCAGAACTATGCACAAATTCTGCTGCTAGATCCAGCGCCACTGGGCAGTGCTCAAAGATATTACAACTGACTTCTGGGCTGGTAGGGATTTCTGTTGGTATCTCAGGAAATTATTATGGGGCTGAGCAAGAACCTGACTACAGGAAATATTAAATAAGGACTTGATTAATGAATAAAGGTTCGGGATCTGGATCTCAGATTCAGTAGCACTTGCTGAATTCTGTCATCCATGTTCACAACAAACAGTGACTCATTTCCCTGCTGGATAATACCTTATCTTTCTCTAGCTGTGGACATGACCTGGATGATGCTTCTTTACCTCACATGGCATCAACTTCCAGTATCCATGACTGATGCCAAGGATGAGAAGATTCTTTCTGCTTGGGAGCTGCCCACATGAGGTAAAAGTGTTTGTAGCCTTTAGGAAGGTAGTGGTGTTATGTCGTGTTTATTATGATATTGTTCCGCGAGTTGTGCTCATAGTGCTGCAGAAAGTGCTTGTGAGTCCTGATGCTATTGGCAAGTTGTGGCTATTTTCAGTGGCTTTGGTTCTCCCTCCTCTGAGGGCTGAATGACTCATTTGGGACGTTATTTCTATTAGCCTGTTTGTTTTACATAAGCCAAACTTTTAGCTCTGCCAGTCTCTAGCTAGACAAACCTTAACAGCTTAGTGCACAAAGGTCTTGTTTACATCACTCTGTATCTGTGTTTCACAAGACAATCTGTACTTTATAGAACAATCCTAGAAAAGGTGGTTCAAATGGAGATCAGGAGGCCTTGTAGTCATCAGGTATTCTTACATAATTCCTGACAGACATTTGCATAATCCTGAACAGGATATGTTAGAGGTCCCACCTAATCCATTCAAGCTTTGCAACCTTTGCATTAGAAAGGTTCCCTCTCCCCCATAAAATCTCTACTTTATCTCTTTCTTGGTGTTAATGTTTGATTTCATCACTGGGAACAAATAAGTCAGACTATTCCTCTCCTTCCTGCTGCTTCTTCTAAGGCTAACCAGATATTCTTTTATCCTCTCTGGATAGCTCAATGCTGCACAGAACTAGAAGTCCAATGTATAACTTCTGTTTCCTCTGTAGCAAGCAGCTTTACTGAATCACATTATGCAATTATGAAGATTTTAATTGGTGTCTCACCTGCTGTATTCATGCACAAAGCAGTTCCATCTGTGTTGTTAATCTTATTCTTTCACTTTTTGGCTAGCATTCCATCCCATTTGCTAAGGATAAAGACAGCTTCAATTTGGAGATACTGTTTTGGCAAGTTTCTTCTTTGGTTTTCAAAGCAGAGGGAATGAAGGCAGGCATGACTTTTGCCCTGGTTTTCTAAGGATATGAGACCTACACAATCATGTTACACAAGATTTTCTGTCCACCCATCCCACCCCCATAACAACTTTAGGTCAATGTCAACCTAATTTTAGAGAAATGAAGAGTTCAAAGACTGAATTTCTACAAGACTTGGGGGGAAGGGGAAGAAAAAAAGAAGGCAACCAGCCAAGAGCAAGAGTATGAGTCAGAATAAGCAGATAACATATCAGATATTCAGAATCTTTTTAGAAGAGACACTTACAAAATAGCTGTTTTTCAGGACAAGCTTCCCTTGAAGAGCTAGAGTAGCCCAGAGCACAAATTGGGCTTCCTGGTTCCAGAACTCCTGAATCCATTTGCACTAACATGGAAAACAAGTTTGAAAATACAACATTAAATTCTCCGTGAATAGGGTTATTATTTCTGTGAAGCGCCTTTCATCAACAGATCTAAAAGCATGTGACAAAAGCAAGCCTTGAGCATTATCTCTGGTTCATGAATTGAAGAACTGAGAGGTGATGCAACTTGCCTGAGGTCACTGGATCAATGGAGTAGTAGGTGTCCCTCAAGCAGTTTTCCATAGTGCTTCAGGAACACCTCAAATAGAATCAGGTTACTTTATTTTGCTCTTCTATTTTTTCATCTGTAGACTTTACATTCATGTGGGAGAGTGGCCTAAGCTACTTTTATTTTTACCTGACAAACACAAACCAAAGGAAAATAGCACATCTCAGATTTTTACGAATGTATTCAAGTGAATATCCAAATGTTGAAGCATTCCAACAGAGAAGAGAGTTACTTAAAAAAAAAAAGTCATCTCCATCTGAATTAACCAAAGGAGTTCCAAAATCATCTCCAGCCCCAGACAACTGAGGGCAGAAACTCTTGCTGAATTCTGAGTTGGGTTTTCTACACTTGTCCAGAAAAGTACTCTTGCTTCCACATCAAAATCATGTAATCCTTGTGCCCTCATAATCTCAACATATGATTTTCTTACCTTTAAATATATTCTAGGATATTATGTAGCTTTAACAGTTGCGTTCAGCTATCCTGAATAGTTCTGTTCTATAATCAATACCAAGCCATTTCTAAAAATCGGTCTGTCTGAAAGAATGTCACATGGAAAATGAAATTTCATGGAGGATACATGCTTATTTTATCAGCACCTCTTTTATTACTCCAGATAAATCCATTCAATGTCACTGATCAAGGATAAAACACAAGGCAGTGTCCCCCGTTAAATATTAGCAACAAAGAATGATTAATTTGAAATAAGACTTCCAATTGCAATTCCATCCAAATAACTAATTAAATTAGTTGCTAAAAGCACTGAATCCCAGTGATGTCTCTGAGATGTCAGGAAGGGAAAAAAAGCTAGCTCTTACCATACAACTCATACAACTGCATTTAAAATTAAATTATCTGGCAGCCTCCCTCACCCCTCACAAGTGGTCCTTCTCATATCTTCACTTCAACTGTGCAGATTTGAAGAACCTTAAAATGGTAGGAGATGGCCATTGAAGAGAGTTGATAACAGCAAGTGGCACTTGAGTGTTAAATCCAGTTACAGTCACTTTATTCTGGCCACACCAAAATCTTGGCATTCCTGTGCCTTCATCAACACAGATATTACAATGCCAGTGTTGGGATTACTTCCTGAGCCCCAGTGAAGCAGGCAACCCTTCTCTCCAGGACAGGCATTCTCCCCTGTGACCAGCAGGCTGAGCTGGCCAAGAAGCATCCTCGATATAACTGAGGTGCTGTATCACAGCTATTCCAAACACATTTTATGCTTATACACTTATCTACGTCTGCTTGGAAGTTTTGACTTTTTGTTTTCCATTGTAGTTTTGGGCATTTTTCACTAAGATACTTTAGCAAATGCTTGATTTTCATCATGTGAGTTACAGAGCCATCTTGCACAAAGCAGGGCTTTTACAACACACAATCTTTTTCCACCTTGCATGCAAAAAAGGATTTAAAACCACATTTATGCCTTGTGTTGAGCTGCAAACATCGTTAGTGACAGGATCAGAGCCATTGGCAGCAGTCACCATCCCAATACACTATCACTGGAACTCACACCTGATCTTGAAAAGTCTTTTTATTAAACTCCTGTGCTCTTTACCGAGGGCATCACTAGTAGTTTTGAAAATGGAACTTCTCTTTTGAATACTGTGCTCCAGTTCACTATCACACACAGGCTTTAAACTAGTACGCACACAGATTTTTAAAACCAGAACAAATATAGTAGGGAGAAAGAAAGAGAAAAATAAGGTTTGTTTTCTGTCAAAGGAATCTCTAGTGTAATGTGGTGACTCCTGAAATTAGGGACAAAGACATGGACCAGAACAATATTCTGAAAATGACAGCACACAACAAGAATCTGCATGAATATGTAATATACAGAAATGTTCAGGTTTCAATAAAGAACATACACTGTTAATTAGGTCTAAGTTGAAAATAATATCAAACACTGTAGGGATTTTAGAGCAAAGCCTGTGAGCATTCACTTACATTGAGGGTGATTTTAGTCAGTTTTTTTGTGGGTTAAAATTAATGGAAGAAGAGAAAGAGCCAATGGAATATGAATAGAAACTGAATTATTTAATTAACCCAAGCAATTTTTAGATATATAATCAGTTTCAGAACCTAACACTTAACTGCTTTCAATAGCTATTTAAAGCACTACTTGGGATGTCAAGGACTATGTGCATGCTTAAATGAAAGTAGGAATTTGGGATCTGGATTACTTTGACCATTTAGGGCATGACATTGCAGCCTCATACGAGCATATCTAAATGGGATGGCTCATGTGAGTAAGGTTGGTCGTGTGCATGTATGGTGGCCACAGCCTTCACACACAGTAGGGAACTTCAGGGCTGAAAGCACCAACCTGCACTTTTGGTATAAAAGGACTCGCAGGCTGGGAATTGTTACAAATCAAATAATCTGTCTCAAGTGATCAAGTACAGAGACGGTGTTGCCAAATGCTGCGTTATACAAGTTTCCAAACCTGGACTTCTAGTGCACACAATGGATATTCTACACGTTTAATTTGCAGGCTTGGGTACTGCTCTGGAAATGCTCTGATATCAGGAGATCAATATAGCTGCTATCTAAAAAGAGGTGCAGAAGATACAGAAGCCCTTATGTCAAATTCTTGCCTGCTTTCACAGTGTGAAAATGTCACAATCAATTTGAAATTCAACTGATCCACAGATAATAGAGAAGTTTCACAAAACTATAACGTAAAAACATACTACATAAACCAAGTGTGTAACACCCACAGCATTGAATATCCACTAAAACAAATTCACAATGTTTCTAGTTTCTTGTCTAGGAACTACATTTTCCAGATATTCCTGTAATTGAGGGTTTCTTTAAAATATGAACACTACATTGAATCATGTAATCCAAGACTTTGGAAACCAATCAACATGTAGACAGTTACACCATTAACTTCTCTGTGAGCTCCGTTCCAGATTTCCGTATGTTGGAAAATTTACAGCACAATGTATCGAGATGTGTACATCCATGCTAGACATCACTAGCCTATATAGACGCACCCCTAAAATAATGAGTAACTGTATATTCAGATATCTTAATCTGTCTTCCTAGCAATAACTCAACCAGTCTTTTCACTAGGGGTCCTCACCATCTTAGCTCTTTCTCCTCAATTCCAACAGATACAGCTACTTCCCATGTCCTCACAAACACTACCAAATTATGAAAGATAAGATGGAGGATGGTTCCTCAAATCCAGTCCATATATTCCTAGATTTACTTCTGTATACCATAAATGGGAAAAAAAACCCCAAACCAAACCAAACCCAACCAAACAAACATCAAAACCCCCCCAACTCTATAAGTTTTTTTTTTTAAATTGCCAGTTTCAAACACCATTACAAAGAAGACAAATTTTGTAGTTACCCTGTCAAGATAACAATAAAGTGTTTGGGTTCTCCTTTACTCTGGATTTATCTATGTTACACACTCCCAAACCAGGTCAGAGCGCTTTAAACAGACATGACATGAAACAGAGGCTGAACAGTAAGATTTGTATGTATTCACTCAGCATGTACAAGCTCAATACATTCCTTTTATATTGGTGAATCCTGAATATGAATCAAAATGTGCATGATGAAAATACAAGAATGCACTACACTAACACAATAACCTGCAGAAATGCAGAGAGCAATCTGAGATTACTTCTAGGTGTGTTTGTGACTTTGAATGCTGAATTCAGACACTTGAGATGCTTGAGATGCTCTACCAGCATTACCTTTCCATCTGAGTCCTTTTACAATATAAGAGGATGAATACTGTATTTCTTATTCTCTTTGAAGGGCTGATGGGATACCATGCTTGCAAATTGTGTGTGATGAGGCCAAGGGCAATCTGAGATGGTCAATTTGTTTGTAAGGCTGCTTGAAGAGAAATTTCAATTGGTCAAACTCAGTAAATGCAGTTCCCACAGTACCCATGAGCATCAATTTGCTCATGTTCCTCTCAAGAAGAGTCAGAATCACCAAGGAGACATCAATCTCATACACCCACAGAAAGTTCTTTTAGGAACTGTTGAGAGCAGAATTTAGGGCCAAGTTTGTTCCTTTTTTTTGGTGTGCTTATCTTACAAACTGTTGTTGTCTTCAAGGTTTTCCTGTAGTGTTCCTGTTTGTCTACCCACATTGCCTGCCTCTTGTCACATATTTTTCCCCATGGCTTTCTCTGGGACAGGAGCATCTGGCTTGCACAGAGCTTAGTGCAGCTAAATTCTGACCCATAATGAAGGGTCTGAGTGCTGAATATCATAAAGCCAAAAACTTCCAGGTGCTATTGCTTTACCATTGACGGGCTTTGAAGTATCAGGAAAGTCACTGCAGCAATTCTTCTAAACATAGGATAAATACCACCATTTTTAGAGCAATGACAACCACTTGTTTCATAGTCTACATTTTAGATCTGCAAAATACCTAGAGGAATCAATTCTTATTAAAATAAATACTTTTTAAACTCTGTGGATGCCAAAAGAAAAAAAATGCTGACCAGGGAAGAGAAGACAGATGGATTATTTAGACAAGACAGATATCTCCAAATAAGCAAGGCTTTATGAAATCTGGTCTTGACCAATTCAGGAACTAATCAAAGTGGTCTTTAAAAGATAGGAAATCACCTTTGCGAGCACACAGAGGACAGGAACAAGAAGAAAGTAGGAAGAAGGAATCAGGAATTGTTGAAATTACAATCCACTCGGGTCCTGGAGAGGTTCTAGAGGAAATGACAAGGGAAAAAACTTTCAACCACTGGAATGTAACTGTGATAAAAAGAGCTAGAAAGCTCAATTTCTGTCTTTGATGGATTAATAGGTTGACTAGGTAATCAGAGAGCAGGAGATGTATTTCAGTTTGAATAAGAATTTTGACTTGTAGTACATAACATTATAAAAATTAACAAAATAAATAGTTTCAATGTAACTACCACAGAATATGGTCACAATTGACTGATGAACAACTATTGGTGATTCACTGCTGAAACAGTTCCCACAGAGGAACAGGTATCTGAAGTATCCTTGAAGTATTTGTACTGCGAATAATTTTTGTTTAATTAATGATTTTACAATGGAAAAGGAAAGGCAAAAAGTGTGCAGATAGTAATCAAATAAGGGGATACTGCAAGCAGAGTCATGATCTGATCCTGTCCTCTAGGTCTCTTGAATAGTATGGAAATAATGGGATACAATAAGGTGATAAAGCACTCCAGAACAATCAATAAGTCCAAAACTAGAAGACAAACTTTGGTAAAAATTACTTTGAAGTATTACAACTGGGGGGAAACAAATCACAGGTGCCAAGACAACCAACAAGGGAAACGCATGATCTTCCTTTCCCTAATGGAAATTTTAAGCAACTGTGTTAATGGTAATTGCAAATAGGGCACAAGTGAGCTTGGAGATAATACATAGATATAGTAATGACAGTCTGTTGGCCAGCATAGCTCCAGAGATGTGTGTACAGAACACAAAAAACCTCCAGCCAGTCATGTTATGTCAGCACACTGCCTGAGAAAACACTTCCCAACACAACCTGGCATGAAAGCACCAATGAGAGAAAGACAACCAAGACAGCCAGCAGGGCATATAGGAAGAAAACTTTTTACAATAATTAAATTCATTCAAGTAAAGGCCCATTTGACACTGTGAGGGGAAAAAAAGTATTCACCTAAAAACGCCCACAAGGCAAACATCCTACACAATTTGGTTTTGTTTTCTCTGTTTGGACATTCAATCTGTCATCACAATGTCTTTGAAACCTTGTTTACAATGAAGACAGGTTTCAATGATGCAAAGGAGATAAAAGTTGGTGACAGACAAGGTCCAGAAAGGATTTTTATAAGCTGAAATCAATTTTATCTAGAAAATCAGTCAAGAATCAGACTGGAAACTAATTCAAACCATACATTTTTTTTTTCCCCCCCAAGCATTTCTGAATATTTTGGAATAAAGGGAATACTTCTGGGCATTCATACAACTAAACTGAAATTAGAGTTAGAATTTACAGGAGTACTCAAAAATTATTTCTCTTGCTATTTTCCAAATAGTTTACCAAATTTTCTTCCCAGATATGCATTGCCATGTGGCAGGAGCAAAACCAAAGGCTGACTGGAAGTTTGAACACAAGGCTGCTTGTGAGGCCACACGTGAGAAATATAGGTTACACTACACTTTGCTTTTGGCATCTAACAAACTTGTCTGAGTGAACATACCTGCCAAAAGTTACATGAGCAGCAAGGTATCTTGTGTCTGTGCCAACACATTTCCCTTCAAACATTGAAATAACTTACACCACGTGTCTGGCCTTCACTGATGTCTTGAAAGCCGAAACTTATCTGCTGCAAATTATTTTGAGATTTTGCTTTGGATGAGGGGAATAGTCTTCTGACTTGGTGCTATTTGGCGCATAAGGTAAGAGAACTGGATTTCTCCAGTCTAGAGAAGAGAAGCTGAAATGAGATCTTATGAGCTTGTTATCTATATAAAATGTGCTTCTAAAGAAGACAGAGCCAAACTTCTGGAGGTGCACAGGAAAGAGGCAATAAACACAGGCTGCAACCAAGGAAATTCCAATTAGATATTAGGATTTTTTTTTCCATCATGAGAGTGGTCACAGACTGGAACAGGTGTGCGGGGGGGACAAGGAGTCTCCATTCTTGCAGGTGTTTAAAACCCAGAACAGCCCTGAGCAGCCCAAGTTATCTTGGTAGCGGGATCTAATTTCAAAGTTGGATCTGCTCTAAACATGCCTGTAGGACCAGGCAACCTCCAAGGCTGAGTTATTCCCTGGCAGAGAGAGTTGCTGCAAGGCTGCTCGCTTAGAAAGTGCCTCACGAGAAACAGGGCCTGATCTTAACAGCACCAACAACAAAGCGTGCACTTTTAGATGCTCCTCTCTGGCCCCATATGCCAGCAAGTATATTATGCAGATATGCCCCAGAATGTGTTCAGCATTCTGTCAATAGACAAAAACCTTCTGTAGCTGTATTTTCTCAAATGGGAGTTATTCCTTCATGAGTACTGCCCCAAATGTTTTACAAGAAAAGTAACGTGCAGGCCTTGTTTTGTTACCTTCTGCTGACAGAAGAGAGACACCCTCTCGTTATGCTTACACTAGAATATAACAACCCTGAGTTGTTTTTTTTCCCAGTGTGTATGTTTGCTTTTGTTTTTAACATCCCTAAAAGCTTCCTAGTGTTAGAACTGAAAACAAGCAAACAAGCAGAAAACCCAAACAGGATCTGAGCTTCATGTTACATTTGTATCCAGCATCTGCAACCTGATCTCAACAAAACAAGGGTTTTGTTTAGAATTTGTCTGGATTCTAAACAAACAAGTGAAGAGTTAGAAGATACTCTTAAAGCACATACAAACCACATATTAAATAGATGCTGCACTGGACTTGGAGAGTTTGCTCTAATACCCAGTTCTGCATGAAAATCTTAAAGGACCTTGGCCAAGATATTTTGTTTTTCTCCATCTCGCTTCTTTCCCAGAAAAAGGAAAATGATCACCTTTTTGCCACTCTATGCCTTTCTAAATACACAGCGTTGAAAATCCCATAGGAAAGGAGCTCTGTCCTATTACACTATGAACTCACCAGCAGTCAAGTTATCAGAAAAAAAACCAAAACAAACAAGTATGGCTAACATATGGTGAACAGAAAGAGAAAGACAGAAAAGGAGCAAGTACTGCCTTGCAAGTATACTATTGATTTGGCTTAACTGGAAAGCTGATGACTCTTGGAGGGTGAAGGCTCTCACTATCTGGAAGCCATGGTCACAGAAAGAGCTCTCCTGCCAGTGTGTCCTGACTAATATAAGAGAACAAGCCCTCCATTGTTGTCCATGCATCCTATGTCAATACAATAAAATCACGGTCTTCTATTCTCAATGTTACATTTGTTTATGATTACAATGTTTATTTCTTGCTGTGAGACTATAGCTCTGCATGCTTTTTTCTGTTAAAATACATTTTACCACCCCCACCCTCTAATCCTTTTCCCGCCCCTCACCCACTTTTCGACGTGTTGCCAGAGTAGGAAAATTCTCTTGCAAAATAGTATCATGTTTCTTTTTTAGCAGTATTAATAATTGGGTTATAATGGCATGCCTGTGGTGACAACACGTAAAAAAGAATGTATTTATGTATTTGCTTTGCATAACTTTAAGCAACTTAGGCAAAACCAGTATGAACAGTGGTATAATTTTTATTGGGTTGGGATACTACTGAAAGCACCACAAAGGTCAGGAGACAGAGGTTTCTTCACAGCTTCTCTCCCTTTTCCTATAATTCTGCAGCAAGTCTGTTTTCGTACTTGCGCCTTGCAACCCAAGACTGAAAGTACCATGTGATCTTTTCTCCAAAGTGCTCTGAAACACAAGGATGGATCAATTCAAATCCACCATTGGTGTAGATTAAGACAGCTGTGGTGCTCCACAGTTTGCAGTGCAGGGGCCTTTCCACTTAAAGGACAAGGTCTGTATGGGAGAACAACTTTGCCTTCACGTTTCCACCGAGTCTTTTCAAGTTCAGGAGCACCTACCAGAGCCCTGCAGGCAGGAACAGCAGGGGAAGCTGCAGGAACTTTCCTCCCAGGGCTGCTCTGCCCAGCCCACAGACCTGCTCCTGTCCTCGCTCTCATGCTCCACCGGCAGAGAGGATGTGGCAACCTCACCGCTTACTGAGAATTATTTTCCTCTAAGTAACACAATGCCGTAATACAAAAGTGAGGCAAAGCAGCCATGCCAGAGTCTGTGACAGAGTTAATGCAGTGAGTGCTGTCTAGAGCAATCAGCTGCTCCATAAAGGATGTAGGCTGCAGTGCTGTCAACACCTGTACCAGTAAAAGTCTACCCTCCACTAGACTCCTGCCAGAGCAGTCATAAAAAAAGTTTTCTGCCATTTCCCATGGGAGTGATAAGTCTTGCCTCCCTGGAGAGCTTTTTGATAAAAGTCTGACTGGGGATGAGATGAAAGTAACCGCCAGGTTCTAGCTGCTCTCACAATATAGACTTTGTCTAATGTGCCATAGAGCAATACAACATACTACATATCTAAAACAAATATTTGGCTAGTTAAATAATTATGCTGCAAGGCTCCCTATCTTTATTATACCAAAAAGAAATGCATAAATCACCTGATCTCTGAAGAAACTTCCTTTACCTGGGGCACCAGGAAGTGATTCACAGTTGTGAGCTGGGGTAAAGGGGAGGAAGAAAAGGTTTTAAAGTAATGAAAAAAAAATATTTAAAAAAAAAGCAAAAACAACAAAACAAGCAACAAAATTATTTGCTGATACCACAGGTATCAAACAGGTAAAATTCTGACACCTGATTCTAACAGGTAAAATGCAGCTGCATATAAAAGGACAGGTGAAGAGATGCACCACAGCTCTGAGGGATCTTTTAATAAAGATAACATCTTTACTAGAAAGGACAAAGTTCATCCTTTCCTGTTAAAGATGCCCATGCAATACCAGTGCAGCTTAAATAATCATAGCTAAATATTGACTATTTGGGGAACAGCTTTCATTCCTGAACTCTGCACATGATGTACCCATGTAACACAAGACTGCACCACACCAGCTGTCAGGCACGAACATCTTTATGCAGAAACAGGGTAAAATTGTGGATTCTTGTCTGCCTTGGCTCTTTCTGCCTCCATTTGCAAAGAGAAGTTGAATCAGTTTAAAAGAAAGACACTACTCTCTGGAGAATTTGCTTGGATATGGGCAAGAAAATACTCAGCAGCTACATTTTTATTTTTCCTGCCTTGCTCTTGATGCAAAACTTATTAATGAGGGCAGGTAGAAAAAAAAAGGCAACACAAAACCACAAAAGACTGACCCAAACAACTTGAAGGCTTTGTGAATAATAAAAACTCCAGTATTTGCATTTAGAAATGTTAAACTCCTAAGTATCAAGGGAACTGTGACTTATACAGACATCATTATTAATTCACAACCATCTTGTCTAATGACTTTGTACTGATCATGAAGTTAAAGTCATATCTAGAAATACATAAACCTAGAGAGGTAAGAAGACATATGAATCCAGACAGATTGGAATACAAAACCTTACTGCACTAGAAAACAAAACAAGAATTACAACAGCTAAGCACCGCTTTTACTTGCAAAAAATAAGATATGTACTTGATGTCGTCTCATTCTTATATCTTAATTCTCCAGCCTGGCTTTCTTATTTCCAGATGTCATTGTCTTTCCTGTTGTCTGCTGTTCTGATTTCTAAAACTATCTTTGAAATAAATCTTCTCTAAGATTGATTTTCATTACTCATTTATTATTTAAATATAGGCTGGTCTTGCTGATATTTTGAATTCTGTGTTGTTATTTACTTAACACCTCATGACCAGTCTCAAGCCATCCTATCCTTCATGTGCTCTTGCTTTGTCTTCCGCAGGATTGCAGTTTCTGTATTGAATTGTTCTGCCCGGTGTTTTCTTATGTTTCACAATGGGGCAAGCTAACAGTTAAAATTTATCTAGATTTGAGTTAGTCAAATTTCATCTCCTGTTTGCATTTCTAAGGGTTGGTTTGTTGGGGTTTTGTGGGACCGTTTTTTTTCATCCAATATACCCTTGGACTCCAGTGTCAGACAAATATTTTCAATAACTATACAGTGCACATTTATTAATCTAATAACTGAAGAATCCTTCCTCTAGAGGAAACTGTGTCAGAGCTACACACAGGATTACTGACAGGATTTGCTCTGCTGCAGCAATCTGGAGATTACATATTTTAGCTGAAGAACTTGAGCATTAGCCTCTCTAATTTTCCAGGACAATGCTGGGCAAAGTTAACCATAAGGAAGTAGTATTGTAACACACTAGTGCTTTGAACTACCAGATATTTGGCCAATAGTTCCTTTTGTTAGCATTGCAACTGGTCAGAAGTGTTAGCATGATATTGTAGCTCTTGGTGAAAGGCAGCGAAAAAAGCAAACTACGTGTTTTATATCTTATTTTAGAGAGTTTCCATGGGATTAGGCAGTGGAACAGAAGGGTAAGAAAAGTCAAAAAAGGCACACAGATTATGACCCGAGATACAGGAAACAGGCAATATCAACTCAAGCATCAAGCCACAGCACATAAGCAGAGAAGTGGGCCAGAGCTGTTTGTGGGCCCCTTATTCACCAACTGTACTGTCTTTAAATAATGGAAATATGGGTAAAAGATGGATACAAATAACTGGAGATGAAAAGCATGGCTTTGTTTCCAACAGAGCAGAGATTCTCTTCCTCCGCTGAATTTCAGTTCACTCACACTACGGTATTTGAGCTCGCTGCTTAACTGCTAGGACCACAATTGGATCTATCGACCAGTGTTCCCCAACAGCCGTTTGTAAGCATGGGCAGTACATCAAAGCTGAGGACAGGAAAAGGGTGCCATTGAATGAAAAGGGTTTGAACATATATATATAAGGATTTTTCTCATGTAAAATCAGAGAATAATTAGTTTGAAAAGCCAGAGGAAAAAGGTCCCTTTAATTTTCCAGCATCATCTAAGAGGCACCCTCCAGCCCTCATTAGACCACAATCAGGGTCATGTAACTGCAGGCCATTTACAAAATCACTGAGTCAGGAGTTCTATTACAAAAGAAACAACATTGGAACGGAAAATAATTAGTTTATGGACTTAATTCAAAATTTTCCAACACTCCTTACTTTGGGAAAAAAAGTATGGAAATGCGTTAACCACGAATAAAATGCATTAACCATGAACATCAGATATCACTTTTCTGTGCAGGAAAAATACAATCTTTGGTTTACAATTTGGGAAAACTCATAGATCACTTACACATAGTAAACATACCGTCAGGAGGAACTGAGGATGCTCTTAATAAGATGGAAATTTCTTGGCGCTTATTAAAAGTTCTTGTCTTAGTTTATCCCACTCTAGCCAAGAACTGGAGACATTTGAAGCCTCATATTAAAATATCTCACATCACACAGTAGTCACTTGCTCCTCTTATCTTTGTGTTGTAATTAATAAATGTAGAACTCTTGAGGTTTCAGAACATTCAGCAATTTTCATTATTAACACAGCAAATAATTAGGAAACAATTACAAAGACAAACAACAGCATAAAAAAATAGCAAGTGTAAGTCTATTCCTGACAGTTGTAGAGACACAATTTTAATGTTTGCACTTGTGTATTTAACATGTCTTTTGGGAATTTATTGAGCTGATGGATTATGACTTTCTGATGTTAAAACAATTGATTATTTTCTACATTTTGATGTTCTCTTGCTGTAAAGTTCTTGCCAACATCTTACAGGGCGTAGTACATCCTAAAACAAATTAGCATTTACAATGTTGTTTGTTCATCAAGAACAAGCTATGGTAATCATTTCCATAAAGTTCTTCTGCTCATAGCAGAAAGGAGAAATGGGGGAGACTAAATGAAAGAAGGGCCAAATTGTATTCTAACAGACCTTACTATAAATCAGTCCCCTGATGCAAGGTCAATTATTTCAGATTTTTACTCCACACAGCTGAGTGCCTAGAAACTAGCAAGTCTTGCCTAAAGGATTTTCTCTTAATTTGAAATCACATGGAGTTTAAAGCATGCAGGTATGACTAGGTTAGATTACTTTCCCTCATAAAATAAAATATGCCTTTCACTAAAGTGCCCATTGTAGTTTTTCAGGTACCAAAAAGAGAAGAGTTGAGAGGGTCCAGTCCAACTGCTATGAATAATTATAGAACAGTTCAATCCCAAAGTTTAAAAACCTTGGAGTGAATTTCCAAGGTAGGTATTGAAACTGTTCTCAATATATATTCATAACTGGGATGTAGAAATTAAGGTTTTCCTTTCACTTTTTAACGTCTCTGTACTTAACTTATGCAACATGCAACATCACTCTACACATTTGGGACAATGTTGGAGCTCCTACATGGCTACCAAGCTGAGGGGGAAAAAAAATTCTTACTTAATTTCATTAATATTATCAGCAAATTGCAAAGGATAAGTGGAGCCTCCATTTCAACTATCTTCTATCCATTTGGAAAATAAACCAAATGCCTGTTACTGTTTAAATGGCATTTTATATGGAATATGTTACTTGCAATTCCTGAGGCTGCATGAGCCAAAACAGGTGTTTCTGGTGGAACACAGGAGAGATCCTACCACCAGCAATTCAAGTGCAGATGTAAACTATCAAATAAAAATTTGATCAATATATTCTCAAGGCGTTAATACTTTTCTCAAAATAGGATTTTGTTTCTTCTGTAATTGAACAGCATAGTTCAGCATAAGCAGGCCCAATATCACCTTTCCCGTTTTAGTAGAAATTCTAGCTAAACTTATGTATTTTAGGAAGCTGGATGAAGCAATCAAACATATTGGGTCTGTTTCAGTGAAATACTTGCCTGGTAATTTTATTTCTCCATATTGCAAAAACAGGCTTGCTTTGCGAATATTTAATCGCAGCAGAGCTGCCCACAAAAGTACACCCACCATGCTTTACTCCATATTCCCACGCTTTTTAATATTTGTCATATTTCATCTTTTAATGCAGTCCTAATGAGAGCATATTGAAACACCACAGAACCAGGCTCACAAGAATGTGGTCTTGAAATAAAACGTGGAACAGAAGGAGCATTGTATTACAGCCTCTGTTAATGTTTTAATGGTTGAGAGATTTCCAACATGTTGGCAGTGTCAGGACAAACCAATTTAATAAATTATTAACACTAATCAAACATTTTTATGATGGCAGTCAAAACTTCCTTGGCAGTTAAGGTTAATTCTGTTGAAGTTTGACAAAGATGTTACTGTTTGATGGAAACCGCGTTTGAAACTATAGACTCCTTCAAATCAAAACCTTGCAGTGCACTGGGCAGAAACGGTTAAGCAACACGTCCTGAAGTACATAAAGAAACCCTGAAGGCAGGGCTACAGTCTCTATGGGCAGCGGCAGAGCGGACGAATGATAGTGAAATGTAAATTGATTACAGCGTATATAATTTGCTTGCCACTACTTGGGAAAGGATACAGAGAGAATGTTACCGGGAAAAGATAAAGCTCGGGCTCTTGAGGGGAGAGTGCTAAATCAATATACAAAGAAAATCTAGGAATTCCAGGCACTTGACAAGAGGGGTAGAGAGAAAAATAAAGAATCCTGCCAGTTTTGATGCATTAAACTTTGCAGAAAAGGTATTTTAAAACATCCTTTCATTCAAAAGGCTACCAACAATAACAACGCCAGACAACGCCACATTCTCCCTCCAGCTCCTCTAGACTTGCCAGCTAGTTGAAATCCAGCACAGCAGAAGCTAATGAGGGGTATGGATTAACAATACAATGTTTCTCAGGCCTTTCTTGGGTCTCCCCTGGGGCACCCTCAGTCTATACATCATCAATCTACTGCAAATTGATGTAGTCAGCCTGTGACAAGGGTCAGGTTTCCAGGACCAGCTACCAGGCATGATCTAGTCATTTTGAGTTATCAAGACAAAGCTCTGTTCTGCCAAGCTCTGGCCATATAAAATCCACAGCTCTCCAGGCTTTCAGCGAGATGAAATCAAACCATAGAGCCCTGTCTGTTCTCCTCCATGCCTGCTGAGAAACCAGTTCACCTTTCTGAAGCGATACCGCTGTTTTTATTTTGTGCTGTCTTACAGATCATGCTCACAAATAAGAAAAACATGTGCTAACCCATCAGTTTCTTAATAATAATAACTACTGTTCATATTTATTGTATGATAATTATAAAATAAATACCAGAAAACACACACACACACACACACATATATGAGAGCAATGAAGAAAAATGTGCTTGCTCCTGCAGGTTTCTAAGAAATAAGTTTCACTGGAATATCAAAAACTTTCATTCGCCCACAGTATGTTTCCTGAATAATAACATGTGGGATCTTGCTTTTATCCAGCAGCTCAGGTGCCACAGATTTTCCAAATACTCTGTGGATTAGTTTTACCCATGCAAATTTGTGCCAGTGCTCCCTTAGCTTAGCTGAAGTCAGTGGATTTCCACACAAGCCTGGTGGCAAGCGTGCCTTGGCTCACTGCCTTGCAGCCTTGTCAGCTGCACCTAAAGGCATCCATTCAGGGGTGAGGAGACTCAAGAAAGAGAGCATGCAGCACATGAGAAAAATTAGATGTTCTGTCAATAATACATGTACAGTCCAAATTAAAGTAGATTTAAATCGTTAGAAAGGCTCCTGTTAATTTCAATGGCTTTGCTGGCATTCACATTTCCACAGAAACTATGGCAGGTAGGATTTACACAATACCTATAGGTTTAACACCACTTAAACTTACAATTAATAGTTCTTTCTGAAGAAAGTTTTCATGGCCATTCATAGAATCATAAAATATCCTGAATTAGAAGGGACCCACAAGGATCATCAAGTGCAGCTCCTGGCTCTGCTCAGGACAGCCCCAAGAATCACACCTTATGCTTGACAGCATTGTCCAAACACTTATTGAATTCTGAGGCACTGATCTGCCTCAGAATAATTTAAAAAACAAAACAAAAACCCCAGGCTGACATATAGAAAAAGAAAATTGGATTCTTGGATCCGAACTACTTATAATATGGCAGATTTCTGAGGCATCCAATATACTCAACTTCAAATATTCAGAGCTACCTGTGGTCCAACACAACATGAACCACCAGTAGAAAACAAACTTGTTTATTCATGAACATAAATGAAATCTAAGAAATTTGCTATTTATGTTTCTATGAATACATCCCATTAATATTTTTTAGAAGGTCCAAAGTGCCCAAAATATCCAAAAGAGGATCCTTGCAAACATCACCTAGGCATTTATTAACAAAAACCAAACCCTCAAATTCACTTTGTGTTTTGTCTGCTCCAAACAGACAACAAGCTTTGAAAAGCAGACAAAAATACTGAGCAAGCTGCTTGTGGTATGAACATCTGATGAACATTTGCTCATATTTATTCATGCAAGCATTTTGGAATTTCTCTGTCATGGACCGTCTTCCAAACACAACGTCATGCATATGAATGCGCATGAAAAGCAAACAGAAAGATGCACTAATACCTTGTAAGTAACTCTGGGGCTTTTATCTGATAGATGCTTGCAAATACTTTGTTTTATTATTCAGTCAAGTTTTTCACACTACTGGCAAACTTCTACAGGGAAGAGAAAAACAACCAAACCAAAATCTCTGAATTGTAGGCAACTTCCGTTCTCATTTTCCACAGCCCCTTTGCTCAGCTTGAATAAGTTGTTAAAACATAATTATGTGTATGTGTACAAAAGTTTGGCTTGAACTCAAGAAGTTTCCATGATCTCTCACAATGAGTTCCTGCAACATCTGCTTTCTTGAAGAACCAATGCTTAAGCCTTTTGAGGTTCCCCAAAATGAAAGCTTTTTAACCTACATTTACCTTTCTATTATTTTATACATTTGCCTCTGTGGGGTCACACACATTCACCTTTAAGGGACTGTGTAGTACTTTAGGAACATATCCCATCAGTTAAAAGCAGTCTCAGTTTAAGGTGATACAAATGGAAGCTTGGACAGAGGATGATTGCAGCTCTTTCTTGTAGCGTGCTACTAATCATAAGTGATTTTACCTAATAATTTTGCAGATCTTTTGATTTATGCTGTGCTAAAGACAAAAGCTGCATTGATATTACTATAGCTCATTACTCTTGGTGATGTTATTTGGAGTAGACTCTTTTAAAACAGCTGATAATATAAAATGGATATACATTTTGGAAGCAAGCATCAGCACTTTATAGAAGTACGGGTTCACCAGAAGTGATCAGTAAGTTTAAGTTGCCATCTACATATTTTTTCATTGTTAAGAACTACAAGGAGGAAAAAATTTCCCCTCCAAAGGAATTATAGGCAAGATGTGCTCAATATTTAAAAGCTAAAAAATTAAAGGAGGGGTATCCTTTAGAAAAGGCTTAGAGAAATCACTAGTTATCCATCTAAGTACTTGACTATGTGTATCATTAAGATATGCCAGAGGGAAGGATTTTGCAGGTGTCTCAATTTGTGGGTGCAACTGGTGGCCTGTTCAAATTGTGCCTGTACATGGAAGCAGCCTGTGGAATACATGTCCCCTGAACGAGCTCTGCACTGCTGACCTGCATTCTAAATCTCTACTGCAACTTCACCACTGATGAGAGTGCTTGCTAGCTTTGATCAGTAGTGAAGGATCAAGGCTAAAATCCCAATTCCCAGCTGGAGGAAGTTTAAATCATCATCCAGACATTAAATTTTACCTATTAAACCTGGAAACAGAGCACATCAGCACCAAGGATTTCCTTCATCTAGAATGTTTGCCTCCCCTCCTCCCAACTGCAGCAACACCTCCTACACAAGGAATTCCTACAGGAGTGGAAAATCTTGCAGTGGCTATTCCCTTGGAGGAAAGCTATTAGAAACCTAGCTTCCAATTTCAAGCTGCTCTAGTACAGGCCAAAGGCTGGCTCTGGTCTGACTGCTCTCTATGTACAGAATTGCTACTGCTTTCTTCTTCCTGTGCTAAAGCTAAGCCCAAGTGCTGTTCAGTGCAAGTCAGCTTTTTAAGTGATAATAAACCAGAATGGCTTGTCTGTGCAATGCACTGCAGAGAAGCTTCTAGCACTGTTTACAGGAAAGTTCGCTGTTCCCCTCCCAGAACAGTGCAGCTGCCCTTTCAACTTTAAGGGCTCCTGCCCTTCTTTGCTCCTCTTCCCATCTATCTCTGTTTGGCTGCTTTTCCAAGGGCAGACAAGAGTTCCATGCCATTTTCTGAATCTCTTACATTTGGAGAACAAAATACCTTCCCCCATCTAAGAGAACTGATGTACTCTGCTGGCTTCAAACTTGTAAAATATCTCTCTGTTGAAGCAGCTGCTGAATAATTTATATTTCTTAGAACCAAGCTGAGAATATATACATTTTGCTTTGATATATACAGTATAGTTTTTTCTTCCTTTCCATTGCCATCTTGTTTTCTACTTTAAATTTCAATGTAGAAATTCTGAACACTTCAGAGCCTGGGAAAATTATTTGGGTTTGAGAGTGAGAGATAAAGGGGGTGCAATTTATTTGTGGGGGTTGTTTTTGGTTGTTTTTTTTTTAATGGAAGGAAAAAATCCTGAACAGCTTGCAATTAGCAGCTCTGAAAAGTTGTAGTTTCTTCAATGGCACACAGCATGCCAAGAAAACCTACAAGAGATTCCTCAGCTTAACATGCCTGGAGCAGGATCCAGTTCCCCTAAATCAAAGCACAGCTCACACTAACAGTTGCAGTATGTTAGTGGCTGGATGGGTGCTTTATGAAGAATTATAAAGTGACACAGCAGTCTGGCTGGAAAAAACACACACCACGCTTTGATGTTTTTAACCACTGACTTCAAGAGGACCAACAGAAACCTTCCTGTTTTTATTGCAGCCTCTCTATCATCTCTCCCCCTGTTCCCTCCCTCCTGTCCCACTGCTAGATGGGGGACTGTTATCTTTCAGTCACTTTGTAAGCTTGACTTGTTTACAGACTGAATGTCTCTGTTTATAGGCCTCTATCAGAGAACAAACAGGGCAAGTGTGACTTCCTAGGACCTGAAATGTGATGCCTTTTCCTCTTGGGCAAAAGCAGGAGTGGCAAGGGAGGGGGAAATGATGGGGAAAAGAGAAATCCTGTAATTGTCCTTTTTGTCCATCTTCCCTCCAGGATTAATGTACACACCTGTATGGTGCAAAGGTATTTTAAGAGACAGCTGCTTAAATGTTAGCTTGCCAAAATTCCATGAAAATGCACAGCAATTGTCTCACAAAAGCTAGGTTCACTTCAGAACCTCTAACAGTAAAATCAATGCTAATTAACAGCTTCTCTTAAACTCCCTATTTTTAAAGTTCTTTATTATAGATTCATTTAGATTTTTTTGGGGAATCTTAAAAGCTTATACCACATTTTACTGGGGACATTTAAAGGGTGTCAATGGGGTATTATAAGCATGCACACTATAATGATGACATTTTAGAAACCATTAATGGCATGACTTTGTATATTCATTCTTATCTTGAAAAATATTTTACCTCAGGCATAACCCTAGTCCAGTCAATAAGAATAGTCCTTAATAAGGTACTGAGATGACATGAGGATCAGTCTGCTTATATTGCTAACAGCAGATCTCAGTTCTCGATAACATTCAGGTTATAAAAACCCCAGAGCAGGTATGGCTTTGTCCTTACTAAGAGCATCTTACTTTTACACTGGCAATTTTTATTTTAATTGTAGGATTCATTTTTATAGGTTTCTGGTTTCAAAAGGCTTCCTTTTGCACAAATACACACTGGAGAGCATGAGGAAATTTTAAGGAGGGTACAAGAGAGCATATCACATGATAGTACTCTATGGTGAGACACTGTGCCAGCCAATTTTGAAGCTAGATCTGTCTATGCTTTCCCTTAGAGGCTGTTTACCTAAAGAGATTGAAAACCTCTTGAACTAAAAAACTAAAACCAAATAATGAAATCTAGGAAGTTAACTCTTTAAGCATAACCCCTTCCAAATAATTAGATTGGAAAGGACAGAAGAGGTAAGAGTTTACATGTAGCTCTTCCTTTGGCAGCTGTGCCCAGACAGGTGAGACCTTAGGGCAGCAGTGCTTGGTTACACACAGCCAAGTTCCTGTTTGTAGCAGTGCCCAGTCCTCTCTGGGTCCTCCCATCTACTCCAAGACCTGTCTGCTCCCTGTTCCTCACAGCTGCCTCTGAGTCAGAGCTGGCTCTCCAGTCCCTATGATCCCCTCCAATGCCCTCAGCAGCATCCGAGCAAGCTCCTCTCCCTCCGAGGTTACCACTGCACCTTGCTGCTTTTGACTGATGGATCACATGCCTTGGCAGAGCACAGACAGTAAAAGATCCCGCTGCTGCACACACCTCTGCTGTGCAAGGGAACAGACAGCCCAGCACGAGCTCAGTCTTCTCAAATGGAGGAACTTTTGAAATAAAAGGGAAAAATTGGTCTTCTTTAGAATTCAGGTACAACTGAATCAGTTTAAACACCCAAATAGACATTACCTAAATGGTCCTGGTGTCACTTAGCCTGCTGGCAAGAACAGAGCTGCTCCTCCTTAGCTGGCCTAGTCTGAAGACATTCAAGGGTACTGCCCTGTCAATTTTCTCCCACAGCAGCAGGTCTGTCCAGAGACACACTGTGTCCTCCAGCAGGCAGCCAGCCTCACCAATTCTCCATGTGATCTTTCTGCTTTCAGGTCCTGGCCTCGAAGGAAACGCAGGCTTGTACCTTTGTCTGACATTTAACACCTGTGAGGCTTCCTCAGCACAGACTGAGGAGAGCTTTATGCAAGATGTGGTCTTTTCCCTCAGTGCTCTCCTTACTCTGGAAGCTGTGGAGACCTGTGAGCTCAGGGCACACCAATCCTGTGAAAATGCAAGCAATGAGTAGGGAGGCCAACCAGCCCTGCACAGAGCACCAAAGCCTTCCAGTGCAGCTCAGTGTAAGGGGAAGACAAGGATTTGTGGCTGTTCTGTTTTGTTTTAAACTAAACTGTTTGGGCCATCCATACTCTTTCTGGTTTTTGGTCTCATCTGAGAAAGACAGAGGAAATTAAACTACAAGAGTAGAAGGTGATTTTTTAATCACAACCACTTTTCCCCTAGAGACCAAAAGCACATGTTTGAATTAATGGACTCTTTCCATTAATCATAAAGGGCACAGGAAAGATGCAAGAGAATTTAAGTTTTCCTCGTCATGTATAAACTTCTTCCAGCTTTCTTCAGCAGTGTCTCATGGGGATGATGAAGCCATTTAACCCAACAAAAGACCTGGCTTGAATCCTGGACCAGAACTCACATACAAATAACTTCTGGTTTTGGCATCCAGATATGGTTAACCCTTCTTCTGTCCATTTTCACATGCTTCTCCTTTAAGATGGCTGAAAAAAACACTTTAATGCTCAGCTATAAGTACAGAAGTGGGGCTAAATTTGAAACACAAGCCTCTCTCTATCACGGCCTGCCAGGGTCCATAGATTACACTTTGCCCTGGACCTCAGTATTGTCAGATCCTGTTCTGACACATATAATTCTGTCTGGGCCAGAGGCACCGAAATTCATGTTATGGATTCTACTACGTAGGAAACACCAAGACACAATGTGACAGGATGCTCAGCTCTTTATGCAGCTCTGGTTTTTACCATATCTGGCAAATCAGACACTTCAATTTTTTTTCTGTCATGTCTGAAAATAAAACCTTCACAGCCCTGCATGGCTGAAGAAGAGACGATCACATGCTGTTCCTCGTGGGTCTAAGGAAAACCAAGACTGAAAACTCTAAGATAGAAAACTATGTAAAATTTAGACACATTTACAAAAGGCATGATACACTTATCTAATTTTCAGGGGAAAAAGTGAATGAATATTTTAAGTCTCCAGTCTCAAAACAGGTAGTATTCAATTAGTATTATTTCTGTAGCTAACAAAAACTCAAGACATTTCACAGATGGACAAGAAAACTCATATCCAAGCCTTCACCTTTCCCACTTTTTCTGACAAATTGCCTTTCCAGATGACTTATCACACTCAAATTTCCTGTGGGAATTAATCCCTCTCTTTTCAGAGGGAAGATACAGGTATAAGCATTAGCATCCACTGAAGAACCAGAGAAGTGCCAGGGCTGATACCTCTCACCCAGGGTTAAGGTGGGTGACTAAGGGTTGTGTTTGAGCTGGGTGGGGTGTGTGACTGAGCCCTGCTCTCCTGAGCTCTGCTCCTGTCAATAGACACTGTAAACCGACAGGTTTTCCCTCTTCAGAGTTACCTCTGGGTGCTTGCGCAGAGTGCACCACAAAGTAGGGCTCATGGGCAATTATGTTTCTAGACTATACAATCATGTCACAAAAAGTATAATTTTCTTCACTGTGTGATTTCCTGGGCTACTTTGCCCTGTGACAGCCAGCACAGAAGGAACCTAGGCCTCGAGTTTTTCCAGAAAGCTCAGGTTGAAAGCCAGCTGTTGCCTGTGTTCCTGCGCATATATGTACCATGAAATTCAAGATCATGAAGAAGATCAAAGTTTTAACTCCATCAGTGGGAAATAGCTGGCACTACTTCGGGGGTTGGGGCTGCAGGTTCCTTTCCAAACAATGCCACCTACCTGTCCTGAGATCTCTGTGGATGCTCTGTGCCCTGCAAGGCTGATTTGTTCCCACATCTTGTGGGCTGAAGCTGTGCAAGCTCTAGGGCAGGGCTGGCCCCCAGCTCCCGCACCCCCTGCCTACAGCTCTGAGCAGTGCCTGGGACTCCACGGCTCTATTACAATGCCAGCACTAATTAACAGCCCGGGCAGGCTTTGTGCAACTGTTGCCAAGCCAAGTTCTTTGCCTTGAACTGAATCGCTTGTCCTGCTTAGTTTTTTAAGTTCGTTTACTGCAATGTAGTAAGGTATATCATACAAATTTTTAGAGGCATGGCTCCACTGCACTAGTTACTTTTGAACAGCAACAAGTCATCATATGCTTGTCCCTGTGCTCTGATGAGCTTTGAACTTTAATAAATGATTAATCCTATTTAGAAGTAACTTAGCACTGCCTTAACTGCATCTTTCCATGAAGTGTCACTTTGACATCCTCTGTTGTGTGCATTCACTGCAACTTTCACACGCTGTAAATTAAGAACATTTACACATGCAATTAGTATTAAATAAATGCCTGAGGAACTCCTTGGGGATTAAGCAATTAGATGGCATCATGGAATACCCTTTGTACTCAAAGCTTATGAAGAAAATCATCTACCCGTTCTGCACAAATTGCATACTGGGGTAACCATTGTGCTGGCAGGAAGTGCTGGCATGGATTGCCAAATGCAGCCTTGAGTTCATACACGCCGCCTTCTCCCAGCTCTCCTGGCCTTCCCTCTTCTCTTACAAAGGAAATTAATAGAGAGAAATTTATGACCAGGATAGGACTTTATTATTAAAAAACCCCCATAGGATTTAAGAACTTGAATTTTTAATATCATAGTTAAATTAATAATAATAAAAAAATCTGTCTAGAAAAAAGAAATACAGCTATGTACATACAGACCATTTGCAGAGTCCATGATGATAGAGACTTAATCCTTCCATATCCTAACCTTTATTTTATGGCACATGAAAACTGCAGTCAGCTAGTATGGCAAAGTGTGCAAACAATCTTAGATGGAGAAATACTCGGCACACTAGAGCACCGTGCAAATGGGAGCATGTATTTTATATATACACCCTGGGCACACACCTGAAGCTTGCTGAAAATAACAGCAGCCATTTGCCCTAGTATGTATATGGTTTCCCCTCACCAAGATGGTGGGTTAAACATCAAAATGTAGGTGTTGCGAGAGAAAAGGACAATGAATTTTTACATCTTGGAGTTCAAGGTTAAAGTGAATCCAGCTCTCATTAACACACATCATTTACAGGCAGCCTGGAGAAGAGGGGACACCTCACCTTCTAAAAATTATACCTAACTTGTGGAATTAAACATAAACAAGCTAGAGCTGGACAAAAAAAAAAAATAAAAAAAAATCAAACAAATAAACAAAAACAACAACAAAAAGTCAGTTACACCCTTAGCATTTAAGACAGCAAAACTACATCCCCTCGATGCTGATGCCAGGTTAGGGCCCCCCTGCTCAGGGCACCGTGTCCTCCACCCCACCAAAAGGGTGGAGGACTCAAAAACTGCTCCCGGAGGTCATCCCCACAGCCAGGCACCCTCCTTACAAAGAAGCCCATTGTAGCCAAAGAGCTTCCCGAAGCTGCTCAGTCCTGGGATACAAAGAAGGTGGTGTGTGAAGAGAGCAAGTTGAGGCTGCATTTCACAGGAGAAGAGAGGACCCTGTTTGGAGAATAGTGGGATTTCTAAGTGCCAAGCATTAATTTTTAAAAAAAAAAAAATCGGAACAAGAAAAAAACCAAAAAAAAACACAGCAAACCACCAAACCCCAAACAACATAAAACAGCTGCAGGGAAGTTGTTTTTCCACTTGAAGCAGCCCGTAGAAGCTGTTTAAAGGTATCTCTGCGGGTGCGAAGTCACCGCGGCGATCGGCGGAGTCCCAATCCCGGGCTGCCAGCGCCACCTTCCTGCCAAGGAGCTCAGCGGCAGCGGCAATACAGCGTTTTATAATCGTCCCCTCAGAATCGGGAATTCGATGCACTGTTAAACCGGGGAAGGGAAGACCAAAAGAGCCATCAGCTGCCTGGAAGAGAGGCTAAGCTCCTCCTCATGAATCTTTCAACCCACCAAGGAGCACCACGGAGGGGTTCCCGTGGGGAAACCCATCTCCTGTTCTGGCGTCCAAAGGCTCATAGCTGCAGTTGGTGGTTTTGTTTGTGTTGAAGTGAACTATCAACATTAGAAAAGAAAAAAACATCTCCTGAAGGATTTTAGAGTGATGAAATGTGCCAAATTGATGTCCTCAGAGATGCTGTGCTGGCTTAGACCTTCAGCACTGACCCAGCATCAGCCCAGGGGAAGACAATTCTGGCTTTTGTCCTGGGGTATATCAAATATGATGCGAAAAGACAGTCCTCAGCATGTGAGAGTGAAGCCTGAGCCTCTCCAGTTTACTTTTATGAAGCAACCATCACCAAAAAGATGCCATCTACAATTAAAAAGAAAAGAATCTAATTTTTGTATATAAAAATCTATATATTTCGGATCCTCTGGTCATTTATAGTCCATATTTACTTCAGTCACAAGATTGGACAAATAACAGTATCCTACACATTTTCATACAACTCCTTTTCCAATTTCTACCTGCAATGGATGTGAAAACTACAAGGTCCCAAAGCAAAAGTATACTCTAAGTATTTCTGTTCCAAGTGTAGCTAGTGAGGAAACATACTGAAAAGAGATTTTCTTTTACAATACCGTTTCGCATCAGGTGATTCAGACAAATATTTCTGGATACTCATCCAAATAATAAGGCCTTAAACATTTCATGACTTGCTATTCCACTTCCAACCTTGGGATTGCAGGGGAGAGCAACGGCAAAAGAATGTGACCTCTTAATTGCATCCAGAAATCTGGAGTTTCCCTGTCTTGACTGCATGGACTGCAGACATTTAACAAATGAGGAAGAGAAGACGCAGAATCAGAAGGAAGCACATGTTGATTCACATGCATACAGGGGAAAATAAAGGTAAATAAAGAAGTTTGCATTGAAGTTTTTGTCAGAGTTGGTGTTAAAATCTCTCTCAACCTATATACTGAACTCATATAATCTTCCTAAGAATTGAAGCAACTTCAGCAAAACTGTTTGAGTGAGCTGTCTTCTGTTTTAAGAATCCACCGAGACTGAAGCCAGATTGTCAGTGTTAGATTTTTATATGCACAAAACTTGCATCTACATTCACAGCCCCCTGCAACTAACTGTTAACTACAGAGGGAGAAAAATATAAACAGGAAAATACAAAGGCAAATCTAGAGGATGCTTGAAGAAACAAAAAAACAACAGCTGAGACTTTGACAAATAAAAAAGGGAAAATTAGTATTTTCAACTTCTGAAAACCCTTGAAAACATTGATTATTGTGAAATATGACAGTATTTCACATCCCACACCTTGATCTCAGGAACATTCAGTCCCAGTGGATTTAGCTGCTAAAGAAGCACCAGCTAAGCTCTCCAGTGGGTGTGCACCCTGCATTCCCTGGGACTCCCCAGCAGCTGGCCCTGATACGCACTCCCCTTGCGCAACACACACTGGGAGCAGCCACAGTGCCATGGCCAAGGTAAATTCACACAGCACCGCCTGGAACAGCACAGCCAGACCTGGTGCTGCTTCAAAAGCAGCGCAGCACTGATGCTGCTGATGAGTGGTGTGGCTGGAGGAAGGCACCGACCTTGCCGACTGCAAATCGCCCCTTGCTGTCTCTGGGGAGATGTCCCTGGAGAGCATTACACTCCTGGGGAGCTCTCTTTCCCTCTCCAGAGAGCTGCTCCCATGGCTAAAGCTGAAGCCTGCCTCAACCCTGCCCATTTCCTGTTAAGATCTTGTATTTGTACATATATATGTATAATATGAATATATATTTAATATCAATTACAGGGAAGACAGGGCAGTCTTTCAAACTTCCAATATGTCAACATACTGTACAAACAGGAAGCAGCACTGCAGCAACAGGTCATTAAAAAGACTGCATAGCAACCAAGAACCAGGAGAGTCATCTAAAAAATAAAGAAAAAACAAAAATCTTTTCTACCATAGTTGGCATACCCTAAATGTCTCATGTTTCATACCCCACAGAAGAGATATGTGTGTTTCAGGAAAATACCCAAGTGAGCAGTGTTATAAATAATCCCATATTTTCTTGCTGGCTTTTTCCATAACACCCTCCTTATCCTTTAATTTCTTCTGCTCTTTTGCTCTCTCCTCAATAGACACAACAATCCTACAAAGGGTGGGGAGAGATGCTTAGAAAATGGTTCTTTCTCCTTTGGTAGGAGCCTTTGCATGGCAGAGGCAACCCAAAAGCAGAAGTCTGCCTTTCCCTCTTTACAGGGTTTAGTCCCTTCAGTCTCCCTGCCTTCTATCTCAAAATGAAATTTTAAGGAAATTCAAGACAGTTTACTTTCTCAAGAAGCTGATGTGGGATGGCCAAGATCGGCTGCCAGCTAGAGGGAGTCCAATGGTGGGTAAAAAAACAAAACAAAAAAAAGCTCTAACCCACCCACAGTTTTGTTCATGACAAAAAGTACCCATTATAAGGTAGAAAAAGCCCAGCATTTGCAGTATTGCTGTGAGCACTCTCATCTAGAAAGAATCCATATCAGTATTTCCTATCCCATAACCAGCTGAAGTTGCTGTATGCTATAACATCTGAATGGCAGCTCTATCCCTTTTTCAATTTTTTTAAAGTGAAATTAAACCCACCCTACTTCCCCCAAGTATTCACTGTTTTATAATCCAAGCTGTCCCAATACAGCAGTATCCACACAACCAGCTATGTTTTTAACATCTGTTTTTCATTTTGTTAACAGGAAACCAACACAATTTCCATGACAAAGGAGGATTCTGGTGTTATACTCTCATTTATATGTCATGTGTACACTTGGCAGCATTTGATCTTTATTCTCCAGACACTTAAGAAATAATCTAGGAATTACTGCTTTTTGACAATACCAACAAATAAGGCTATCTATAAATAAACCACAGGGAGGATGGGGGGAGGGTTGCTTTGCGCCCACAGAGGGGCAACCTTAGGGCTATTTCTCATTTATTTTTTGGCCATCACTGGGGATCAGGAGGTCACCCTCCTTTCTGAGCCCTTTTGTGCAAGCCTGTGCACAGGGAAGAGGGGCCCTCACACAAAGAACCTCTGAGGAAATTGGTGATTTTTCCTCCCCCTTCTTGCCAGCCACTCTGGCAGGGAGCTGGGTTTTGATGGGATGAGGAAAGGTGACATCCCAGTGGCAGCATGGCCCCTGCAGCCCCCACCCTGTACCTGTGGCAGGCAGGGTTCACTTGCCAAGTGCTGCTCACAGGAGGCAGGAAAAGGGTTTGCATGAGATATTCAGCCTTAACTCCACCCCACCGATTTCAGTTCGAAAACTCAGGAAGTCTGATATTTTTTAAAATGAAGGAAAAAAAAAGGAAAAAAGGAAAAAAAAAAAAGGTTAGGCAGCATGTGGTGGGTGCTAGCAAAAATGCTCTGCATGAGTATAGCAGAAACCAAGCAATGGTTTTTTGCCTGCAATTTATTTAAATTTCACCATTAGTAGCATCTCACCCTGACTGTTCTTGTTTGCCTTGGGCCTGATCCAAACAGCTATGGGAGGAAACAGCCAGGACACCTATTGACTTTTATATAAGTTGAATCAGGGCCATGGAGAGTAATGGATACAATCCAGAGTCTTTTTTGAAGGCTCTGAAATGAATATCTGTCCCTTGATATATATATTCCTAATATGACAGGTATGTTTTAAAAAGGACAACCTTTATTTTTATCTCTGTCTTCTTTCTATGTGAAAATGTTGCTCATTATATGAATATACATTTGTAGAGAAACCTTCAGATTCCATCTAAGAGAAATTTTATAAGGAAAGAATTTTGAGATAGAAAATTAAAGACACTAGTTAAAATTGCTCCAGTTTAATGTCTTCAATGTTAAATTATGAGATTGACCCTTCAAATGCTTCATTACAGGTGGGACTTTCTTGGAAGCGAAGAGCGCAAATCAAAGAATGCATGTTCTAAAGTCATTTGTAGACAGATGCAATTAAAATAAAATGGCATATTGCCTACCTCCCTGTGGCATCCAGAGGCTGGAGGTGTCTCAGATTTCTCTACAGTTAATGAAAGCTAGGAGAGAACTCAACAGAGCAGCTAAAGCAGCCTTTGAACCAGGAGACACCACTGACATAAGCGTGCTCAGCATGCAGCTACTTGAAACTGCCCAAGAGAAAATCCTCAACGCGAGGCACTGCCCCAGCTCTTTACCCCTCACTGGGTTTCTGCCCCTCACCCCTTGTGACAGCCAGGTTATCCTTCCCTATTTGAGATCAGCAGCCTGGGATGTCTCTTCACTAAAGTCTTTGCCTTGCTTTTCAAAGACTCAAGCAGAGGTTAGCCTTTTTAGTGACATTTGGTACCACAGCCATGGTCAGCGCAAGAACTCAGGGGTGGGAGCATTACCCTGGGAAGTGGGAACCTGGAATCTAACTCTCTGTCAGCCTGGGACTGTTCAAATATGTGAGTCATCAAAAATGAGCCAGAGAGATTATATGCCCAAAAGACTACTATCCAGACATAGACCAACAATAGCTCTATTTTTACACACAAATTTATTTATACGCGTCTTATTTTACCTTATTTCCTAATTTAAAAAAATGTCCAAACAGACCTGCTTGAGGTTTGCCAAACAATAACAATTGAAGTTTTTTAAGCAGAGATTTGAAGCCAGACAGGGTCTTAAAAGAAATAAATATTAACGTGACAAGAAATTCCTAATTTTGTAAACTCCCTAAAAATAGATAAACAAAAGGCTTGATCAAATTGGTCCACTAAAAAAAAAAAAAAAAAAGAGAAAGAAAAGCTTGAGTTGGTTCAAGGAATTAACCTCACTCTTCAAGGATGAAAACAAGGAAACTCATTCAGAATTTGCAGTAATATTTCAGTTCATAGAAAAAGAAAGAAAACAAACCAGAAAGAGTAGCTAAAAGTGTTTTTTTTTTCCTCTCTTTGTGGATGGTAATTACATGAGCAACCTCACTACATTTTCTGAGTATTTCTATTAATATATTCTCAATATTGTAAAGAAATGGTACATAGCTTGGCCTACAGAGCAGAGATATCTGGAGAAATCAATAATCCTTGTAAGCATACATATTGGAATCTGTGCCTTTATTAGCATATCTATCATGTTAAAAATACACCCAAGCAAACAGTTGGTACCTTGTGGGGAGAGCAGCAGTGAAAACCTAGAAAAGGTTAAAACAGTATGGCCAACTAAAAGAAAAAAAGATCTCTAACCTCTATTGGTAGTTCCTTTGCATTTTTACATATCCTTTTTATTAGTTAAAATAACTTTCAGTAATTTGAAATATGCCATGCCAGAAGAGTTAGATAGAATAGGTGTGAAGTAACAGTACTTGAGAGGCAGTTTTCCATTTAAACTCTATTTTTTACAGGAAATATTGTATATTTTACTGTCCACAAGCATGCAGTTTTAGGTGAATCCAAGTCAAGATATTTCAGCTGTAGAGAAACAGCAATTTATTTGGGATCAGTTCAGCAGTAATTTGCCCATGACTGAGATGCTGTAACGATTCATGGAAAGCTATAGATTGAATGTGTCATTCCATTATCTCCATGGGCTGGTTCCATACTACATTTCACCTCCAGTGACCTCCCTTTAGCTGAATCATGAGTAGCTGACAATGGAGATCTTATGGACACAGTATGTATAGGAAATGCAGGCCAGCTGTGAAGAGCAAGTGACTCTAGCGAGCACAGAAAGACTTCTAGTTAGCACTCTTCAGTCTTCAAGCTCAGATTCCCTTCCCTCAAGCCTCACACATCTCAACCATTTTTCACATGAGTAAATGAAATGAGTTTTCACCTATGAGTAAAATGATCAAATAACTTCACCTCTTTCAGTCTGTGTATGTTGGCTGCTCTTCTAACCCAAGCTGCATCTTCCTCCTGTGGGCACTTCTAGTGGCCTGTGCAGAATTCAGCTGGCTATCTTTGTCTGGGAAACAACATAGAGTCACCAATTGAAAATTAAGTAAAAGGAATCTATGCAATTGGTTTGTCCAGATCCCAATACTTGTGCTTTTATATCGTAGATAAGTTCTATTAGATCTGCCCTAATAACTAGAAACTTAAAATAAAAGCAGACCTAGAGCATCACTCCATTATCCTGTCTCTTGTTCACTGCCAAAGCAAGTATTGCATCAGTTGTTATGGATGTGTGTGTGTGCAAGCATTCTCCACACCCACCTACATATGCACTTTTATGCAGGGAATGGATGAACATATGTGTGTGAGTATAGAAAATCAACTCAGCATGTGGCACTCAGACAGCCTTTCCTGCCATCTAACTATGGTTATGAACAAATCATAACTCCAGTAAAAATTTCAACTTTCAGTCTCATGGAGAATGTTATATTATTTTTGGCTTATGTCAAAGAAAAATAGGTATAAAAGAGTAGGTCTAGTAAGCTCCAAGTTCATCTGCATCTTCATCTGTACCTGTCTTTTGAGGTCTCTCCAGGTTCTGTTTACTTTCATAGACTAAAGAAGCATACTTCATATTTGCATTTATTGTGTTTTATCACACTGGAGATGTAGAAAACCCATTTAGGAGTGTGCAGTTTATATATTTTATATACATCTATTAAGTATAATAATCTATAATTTGATTCTATGGCCTGTATAAATCTTCATCTGTCAGACCACAAAAGCAGAAACTTAATATTTTACTTCAGTTTTGCAGCATTCTTCATCCATATACAAAAGAGGGAACTTAATCCTTAATGTAAAATTACGCCTAGCTTTTCACTTCGCTGCCATAAGAATGAATTCCAATAATTAACAGAAATAACTTTCTAATCTATCCCATCACGCCTCCTTCCAAAGACACTGCAATAGTGCTGCCATCCAGGGAAGAAAAGACGGCCTTAACAAAATGGGAAATCTCACCCACAAGATCTTTGTCCATGATACTTTCTGCAAAACAAACTCACAAGAAACTCCAGTACAATGTTTGTGTTACTGAATTATGTGGCACTCCTTCATCCAGCAGTCCAGCCAGACTGAGCATTCAGAGCTGGGTCTCTCTGCCATCATTTCACAAATCCAAAATACTAAAGACAAAAGTTTAGCAAGACAGAAAATTTAGATCCAAATACTCCAGAATCTGGGGAAATAAAGCTATGTGTAGGTCATGACATGGACTAGCAGTCTCCTCGTTGGTCTCAGAATACCTTGCTTTTATAAATATGCTTCCTTCTATTCCTGACAAAAAGTCCCAAGACAAGAACTTGCAGACACTTGCAGAATTTTTTTCATTTTACATTCTAACAGTGAAATGATTTAGGTCTCACCTGCCCAGCCCTAGACATCCAAACTAGATATATTCCATCCTACTCCAAGTCATATTACTGCCCCCACTCCCTTCCTTTCAAGAAAGGGCTATTAATGTTTACAATGGATCCAGCCATCCTGTGGGCATCTAGGAGGGGTCGCAATGGAGATTCAGACTAGGTGGATCCTTTCCTGAAGTCCTTCATGAGGTTCCTGAGCCTCCTTAGATCCAGCCTCAGGGGGGAAGACAGGGCAAGTACATCTGAGGAATCACCCATGAGGGAAGCAGAGCCTGTTACCCTTGTTGCAACAGACACTGCCTTGCATTTTCAACAGATCATGTTCTAGGTGCATTATGGTGTCTAAAACTGTCCAGAGGGGCAGCAGAATAATTTCCTAACACCGGAGAACCTTCCAGCTGTGAAGGGTTACTCTAGTTTCACCTCATTTAGTCTTTCCCTCTAGGGACTAGGGAACAGAGGGCACTGCTCGAGGGCAGAATAGACAGGAGCCAAGAAATACTTTCTTTCACCGGAAGATTGCTGTTTGAAACAGGACCTGCACTAACTTACAGGGAAGCGTTTTTACTTCTGCTGTCAGCTGAAGACTGAACGATAGCAGCTTCTCTTCCCTGAGACCCAGTTTCTTCCCTAACCCTGTTGAATGCTGATGAACTACAAATGCAAGACTTCTACTATGAGGTATGATGCACTTAAGCAGCTCATGTGAGGATGAAGAAATTCCTTTGTTTCAGACATCTGTCTGGTCTGAAGGTTGTGTCAGGGGAAAAAAGTCCCCTATAAGAATACGATAATTAACAGTTAGCAACTATAACACTTCAGGAGTAGAGAAGTATAAATAAATAATGAATCACAGCTAGCACCTTCTTCCATGCCCACAGACCTATACAAACAATACATCCTTGACATCCTTTATTATCAAATCACATACACATTACCATGGTTTCTACCCCCTGGGTATTACTACAGCAGGGCCACTAATTTTTCAGCTTTAAATCCCAGTCTGAGCACCCACTTTTACGAGCAAAAATCCACAGGCTACTGTCTGGCACCAAGGAGTAGGTGCAGAGTCGGTGCAATAATCTGATCAGCACTAACCTTCCTTTATGTCATAGGTAATGAAGAAGATTTGTTATGGCCTCTGGCAAACAAAAGTGCTTTGATGAATCAGCTTCAACAAAGGAGATGCTGATTTTCAGTCTGAAGTAAAATATCCCTGCATTTACGCTAAGGTTTGGGCATTTCTCCTCCAGTGAGGAAAAAAAAAATGCTTCCACACATGGGCTCCATTCCTATAACTGTCAGTGGAATTTCAGTCTCCTTAATACAGAGCTGAGTTTAGTTCCACAGAGTGCAAAAATAAATTTGCTCTGCCAGTGTTCAGCAGCATACCAGCCACCAAAAAAATGGCTCCTCTTAATGATTAAATGGGAAATTTTACAGGTACTCTCCTGCACAGGTCTTTGCAGATCTTTTTCGTGTGACATTAAAAAAATTTTAAAAAAACAAAAACTGTGGAACTGCAGTTGCTTTTCCTTTAGACTAAAAACTATATTTTCAGTTAGTAATGTTTACACATTTGGATTGGAAAAAAGTTAAAATAGAGTTTCACTCTGGCAACTGAGTCAATATACAACATGCTTCTACCTGTATGGAAGAAAGAAGCATGCAAAAACCTATGCCAGATCTTGCAGGGGTAATGAATGCTTGCTTGTAGAATCTGCCAGGGGCAGGTGAGGGGGTAACAGAGCTCACCTGCAAATTATCTTGTAGGGCAGTTGTATCACTTTAATCTTTGGCTCATGCTGTGTCTAAGGGCTGCATCCCGAGTTGCAGCTCCGTGCTGGTACAGGAACATGGCACTCTCAAACACAGGATGGGCACAGCTCACAAGGGTGCTCAAGGGTTTGATAAAACTAAACCAGCTAAAGCATTACAGACCAATTTGTCAGGACAACTGTGTCTCTGTGGGACAGCTCAGCTGGGATTGCAGTGCTGACCAGTATCCTGCCTATTTGTATGCAGACCCACAGAGCTGTGCTGGCAAATATCCCTGGTACAGAGCTTGCCTCAAAGGAGATGAGCAAAACTGAGAGGGAGTTTTATGCTTGAAAACTGTCCAACATCAAGTGCAGTGATTTTACAGTGCAAAATCCAAAGCATTTTGTCTCTTCTACTCAAGTAGCCTCCAGAGCCCCAAAGGCACAAGGAGCAAGGGGCAGGACACAGCTCACCTTCCATACAGATAAACCTTCCCTACTGGAAATGTGTGCCATGCCTCGCTGGCTGGGGGGCGTTGCCCCAACCTTTGCTGCTCCTTGGAGATTGCCCAAGGACTTCCTAGGAGAATGCCAGCTGGCACAGATCAAAATCACACCAGGAAACATGCTAACAATGAAAACAGTACAGGGCAGCTGCAAAAGAGTGCTCGAGGCGACGAGCAGGACCTGTTGAGTCTCCTGGTGTAGACTTTCCATGTGCCACTGGAATAACTGCATGAACACAACACATAGTTTATCGTGGAGATCTATAGGAAAAGTAGCCCACACTTCGTTCTTAGACACCTCTGTACATCAAGTAGCTAAAAAGCCTGTGAGCACTG
The DNA here is from genome assembly GCA_013400915.1 of Pardalotus punctatus. NCBI lineage: Eukaryota > Metazoa > Chordata > Aves > Passeriformes > Pardalotidae > Pardalotus > Pardalotus punctatus. The sequence continues at coordinate 1,104,775 of VZTX01026579.1, read as the reverse complement.
CACTGGAATTCTAATTTCACATGATGAGTGAACTATTTTGGAGTTATCTTTTTGTTGCTGTATAGACACTGAGATAAAACACATGAAAACAGCAGTGAAGTACATTGAAACTGTGGAAATTCATTTACTTAGCAAATAATGTTTCAAACACTTTACTAATTCAGATGTTATGAGAAATGTAACATTATCAGCTGTTCTTTCTCCACAATAAGTATTTTGCAAATATGTCTGGTGCAAGTTTCATGGAGTTAGTGAAATATTGTATAATCATATACCTTTCACAAGGTGCTTTGGGATAAAGAATTTTCAGAGCTAGAAAGTCTCTCCTGCAGATGAATATGGTCCTAAAAACCAGGGAGAGCAACACGTGGGATGATGATTTTCACTGAATTCAGCAGGCTAGGGAAGTGACCATTCATATGAATGAGAAAGTCTAACTTCAGAATTACATACAGCTCTCCATGTTGATTGCATTCAGTTTTTGGCCTCCAAAATATACCAGCTCCATACTTCAGCACAGAAATCGCAGTATGCTTTCACCTGCTGAGGTCATTTAACTTCTCATTGAAAAATCATCACTGCCTGGGTATCAAAGCTTACCAACTGTGTTCCTCTGAGCCAAAAAGATTAGCCTTTGACTTAAAAGCACAGGCTGTAGATGTAGAACACTTCTGAGAAAACACAGAAACACAAAACCAACTGAGACTGGGACAGATTTCTGTTCAACTGCTTCAAGCCCTCAGTCACAGCAGAGCCAGCTAAAGAGTTATATCAGACCAGTAAAGTTTTAATAAACCAGCCTCCAAGGACAGGGATTTCACTGAACTTCTGAGAAACTGATCCTGCATTTAAGCAGCCTCTCAAGTCCCAGTTATTCAAGATGTGTGTTCTCTACTAGCCTACATAACTTCTGAATAATCAGCAGCGTTCAAAGATTTACAAGATTTTTTTCTACCTAACTTCTGTAAATAATTCTTTATTGTGACAGAGTATAGAATTACTTTATCCTTGTATTTTCACAAATAACATTTAAATTATAATAGAATATTTTAATCCTATTAAATTGAAAGAATAAAATAACTGATACCAGAAAACAGTTTACATTAGTAGTAGAGGTCTGTGAACATGGTACACACAAAATGTAAAACACAGGTAATTTGGTAAGATAGGACTAGCAGCAGGTTAAGTCGGGACACTGTATTTCCCACAGAGGCAAACCAACCATAGCAGTATATCACTGTAGTCCACTTATGCTCTAAAATTCACTGCTAGGATCTAAAAGTCACAAGTGGTTAGATTGGAGTTCTGCAGCCATCTCCAGTTTTGCAGTGCCAGTGTTTTAGCATATAGTTGCACTGTGCTCCTTTTCCCATTATACCACTTTAGACTTTTACTAATAAAACAGCATAACACGTAGATAGGAACATGAAGGACACTGATTTATAATCCCCTTCACTGTATTGTAGATTCCACAGCAATTCCTGCCTATTTTAATGATACACAAACCATCATACAAGCCTATAGGGTACATCCTACCTCCTGATCATTTTCTCCATCAACTTCAGCATCACTGCTACCTTACTAGAAACATGAGCAAGAGAAGAACCACTTGAAGGCACAACAGCCTGCAGGATGTCCTCTAAAAACTGTAATAACTTCTCCTCAATCAACCACATTAAGAAGCCTGATTTTCACCCAGCTCTGCAGACTGAATAGTCATTTACAATTTTGCAAACTATTACCAGTTGGTAAGGTAGGATTTTGCCCTGACTTCGAACTCGCTTTGAGCAAGCATAAATGACTATGCAAGATAAAAGACATAGGAAGAGGAGGATGCAACTCAGGTGTTTCAAAAGCTTAATTACTGCAAAGCTGAAAGTCATGGGCTCCCCCTGAAGGATCACATCTGCTAAAAGTTTTGATATTTAAACCCAGAATTGAAATATCTGAAACACAGAAGATGTTGAAGTATGAACCATCAGAGAAATACTGATTTAAAAGTATACTAAGACCTATTAAAATTTTTACTTCTCTTAGCACATTACTCAGGAGCCCTAATGACTGCACATTCATCCAGTCCTTTGAGAAAGGACTCAAGACATTAAATTAGCAGAACAAGAACACAAACCAAGAAAAAAACCCAACCAAACAAACCTAAACAAAACAAAATTAAAAACCGCCAACAAAAAAAATACCCACCCCTATCAAATCCTATACTTCTGTGTTAGCAAACTGAATGAGATCATCAAGGGATCCAAGAAAAACCAGATAAGCTAAGGAGACCAAAACTGACTATCAGGCCAAAGAGTGGCCAAAAGGATAAACAACAACAGTGAATCACCAGATCTAATCTCTCTTCAGAGCACCCTGAAGTGCAGTGGAAGTTTGATGGAATTATCACAAGAGACAATTAACTTGATATAAGACCAGCATTCTCCCAGTTTCCAACCTGTTTTCCTCCTTGTTTTATTTATAACCCTAGTGCAGAGGTACAGGTCTTCCAGTGCTAGAGTGCATTGTCATTTCTGTGCATTTGAGTTTCTCAGGTGATGCGCAGAAATACAACAGACTAGGGGATCTGAGGGTCTCAAGCGGACATAAACTGAACACGTACACAAACACTTTTGGTATCAAACATGTGGGGATCTTATTTAATATAAAATATTAACAAGGGGGGGCAGTTTATACAAAGACATAAAAAAATGTGCTTTCTGTGCCATAATCTAAATTGTGATTTGTTTAAGATTTTAATTTGTCCCAGTTGCACTTCTGTGTTCAACCAGTGGTATGGCAATTTTGCCCTCTAAAACTGCTGTTTCACCCACAGTTAGTTTACAGCACCTGTTCAGCCAGCAGTGAGCGTGGTTGCTCTGTCCCTGTCCCCAGATCCTTAGCTCCGCCACTGTGACCTTGGTGTCAGAGTGGCTGTTTGTGTGTTTGCTGCAAACTTTGTGACAGGAGATGAGGTGCCACCTTTGAAAGCCCTGCTACCTCATCCCCATTTAAATAAGTGTATCTGGAACTGTACCTAAATCTCATGGGACAGTAATCCTCCAGAGATATTCCTGGCCTACCCTAGGAGCCTGGTTAGCCATTGCTTTTGAACTTGGGGGCTCTTGGACGAAATACAAGATTAAACAAATGTATGGATGTCATAAATTTATACCCAGGTAGCATGGGTACAAATAACAGCAATAGGAACAAGATAATGGTCAAGACAATTTTTTTGTTACTTTTTACATGGTATGGACTGCAAACCTTCTCTAAGCAGTGTCTCTGTTTTCCCATGAAGACAGCAGGATCAGGCACTGCTTCTGTTCAGGATCATTACAGAGGATATGGGAAGTGGGGAGGAAGTTTTTCTCCAGGGAAGTGTGAAAATCAACCATGGCACTGTACCAAACAGAAAGCCCATGGTGCTTCTCTGGACCAACAGTTACACAGCTGAACCTCTTTTCAGCTTGTCTGGAGACATTTACCTTGAACTACTATTTCTATTGTTTTGTCACTTGTCCACAAAATTTCACTTAGCTTGAAACCTGGCACTCTAAGACATTCTATAGGAGTGTGAAGAGTTTTGTCAAATTCCTTTAAAAGAAGAAAGAGAGAAAAAAATCAACATACTGCATTTAATTTTAAGTTAAACGTGCACAAAGGAAAACAAACAGGCTTCCCAGTTTGAACTGCTTTCTGTCTCTCGTGCTTGTATAACTTAAACAAGCTTTTATTTAAAACATATTTTTCAGACCCTTAGACCTCTATTTGAATTAGGAATTTCTGGAATTTCTGATATAAAATTGAAATGACTGAGAAGCAAATACAACAGTATAAGAACACAAGCCCTGTGACTTTTATTTATAGCATGTTTTATTACATGTATCAATATTAAAATCTGTCTATAAAGTTTAACTCAGGATTGAAATAATACTACAGGTAAGATTACCTCCCCATGAAGGGTTCAGCTGGTTTTGGGTTATGGCGCACCACATGAGCATTGTCCCATTTTATCATTAAACAGCCAGAGTGTTTCTTCAGTCACTGATGTATATAACTGTGTGGCTAACTTCAGTTATGCAACCAGTGACATTGATTTCATGGGCTTTACATTAGTCACATGCTCAAATATTTTTCTGGACTTGAGCTAAGCTCAACTGTATGCAGAACTCCTTTAATTGACTACCACATCCACCATAATTGAAGAGTACTGGGCATACTGGGGAATTCCCAAGGCATGAACAGATCTTACCAAAAAATGCTAAAGGAAAGAAAAAATATAAATACTAACAGTCTGCCCCTTTAGGTAAGAAAAATTGTATCTAACCATGATCATATTCAATAAAGTATCTTGGATTAATGTAAATATGTGTTTCCTAGCTTTGGTGGGAGTGTGACACAAATCTAGCATTACTTAAACACAGAGTCAATTTCTTTTTTTCTTCCCTCTTAATTAATTTAACATGTACTCCCTGTAGTTTCATTATGGAGCAAATTTTGAAGGCGTATAAATCCTGGGAGTTTTACTACCTAATTAAAAACATGTTCCTGTTCCACACATTGATGGGAAACTCATGTCTCAATGGGTTAATTAACAGTCTTTACACATTCTGTATTTAGCTCAGGGTACAAAGCCAGAAACATAAATAATGTTTTAGACGGAAACAGGAGGTGCAGATGGTTTTTAAATCTGGTTCTTAGTGCATTTTACACTAGCCAGAAATATGTACTGTACAAAACCGAAACAATGACTCAGTAACCATACTTAAAACACTGTTATATTTAAAATGTTCTTCCCCTTTTGAAACTTCATATCTTTTTAGCTTCTAAAACAATAACTGTAGGCATGTTGCAGTCAGAAGCCTGTAGACGAAGCCTTGAGACAGGAGTGCAACAAGGGTCTCGTAACTGAGAGACAAATGACACGTATGAAACTACACTGTTGTGTACTTAACAGATAATCATCTGACAAAAACAAAATTAAACACTGGGGTGACAACAGAAATTAGCACACTGATTTACCACCTCTCCATTTACAAAGCAAACACCCTATAAAATAGCACTAATTTGGCATTACCTTTAAATGAAGCAGAATTATTAACTGAGACTACCAGCCTAAAAGAAAAGAGAGAAAAGACCTGTCTGAGAAGAGGTCCGAAAAGAAAATGCTTAAAAAAAATTCCATTACAAAGGCACATGAACCCTGCTCAGCCCACACTAGTCCTGCTTGTCCCCCATCACCAGCTCTCACTTACATAAATATCCTATTGATTCCAAATGGAAAAGAGACCTGGTAAAGGCCAACATTAATTGAGACAGCTGAATGAGGCCATTGACTGAGAGGCTGCTAATTAGGTAAAAGTGTTTGCAGGTTTGAAACCACATTCAATTGCTATGGGACAGTGACAGAGAAGGAAGCCTGAGATGAATACAGAAGACAACCAGACCATCTCATTCCCTGGTGTTACTAACCCTTCTGTTCTAACAATTAAATGACCTTGGACATGTCATGACATTTTTGTCTCACTCTAATGTCTCTTAATGGGATTTTAACTAACCTCTAAAGGTGTCATAAAAGTGAGTTAATTTTTAACAGGCATTTTGTAAGAGACCCATTTAGTGTAAGTTTACAGATTTGTGAAATGTCAATGAAACATGCTCGTCAAGAAAAAATTGCAATTTACGATTGCAGTGGTCTAGGACATGAAATACAACTATTCCTACAAACCACCCATAGCTAAACTAATATTGTACTTCAGAACTGCAGCTCCAGCTAAATTGCCTATCTTCCCGTGTCAGAGCATCTGCCTCAAAAGGGGGCTCCAGTCTCTGGTTTCAGAGCAGAAGATAAACAATTCTCTATAGCCTTGACTTAAAACTCAACAGCTCACTGTTTCTTATGAGCTGACTATTAGACATTGTGGTCCTGTTAAGGGTTCCTTGCTCATTATGCTGACACTTTTGGAAGCACAAGTCTAATCTATCTTCGGCCTTTAAATCCTGTAAGAAAGAAGCAACCTTGATACCTTGGTGTCAAGAATCTGAAAACCAGGATCTGTAGTTCACCACCTCCTCTCAAGAGTATGTTTTTGTGTTTAGAAGCAATCTGCTTCTAAATCACATCGACAATCATCAAATGTTTTGTCTAGATAGACAACATGGCTAATCAGCTGGAATCTGACACTTAAGAGGAGGAGATTATAGAGATAATATTTCACATGAAAATGGGTAATGCAATAGTCATGTTTTTGTCCATTTCCAATGTTGTGCCAAGTACTTCGTGTTCCAGCGTTAGACACATCTGTCAGCGAGAGGCATGCTTCTCCCTCTATTGCTGGATAGTAGTCTACCCTTTCTGCTTTACCAGGAAAATGATAAAAGTGTGGCAGTATGCCCTATCTGGAGTTGGTAGTATTCATCGAGACAGCATTTTGCTACTTCTTCAAGAGGAGGAAAGTGCAGAGTGGGTGACATCAGAGTCTTGGCTGTCATAACTTAGGTCCAGGCTGCAGTTTCTCTATAAAAGGTGAAGCTGGTGGTCCAACAAGTATTATTTTCAGCCCTCATGTCTATGACGTGGAGACTCACACTGTCTCTGCCTTGTGTGTGTGCTAGAGAACTATCTGCTCTTGTCACCCTTTTTCCTCCTCCCACCTCTGGGCCTGTCAGCTCAACTCCCTGTCATCCTTAAGAGAGCAGATTTGCCCCACTTGCAGGAAATAACCCTGAGCTGCTGGAGCAACAATACAGCAAACCATTGAAGAACTCGCAGGAGCAGGGAATTTTGACCCAAAGCTGATTCCAGACACACTCACACTCCCACCCCCACTCGAGAATGCTGAGGCTTGTTGGGTATGAGTGGCTGCCCAGCACATATGTGCATCCATCCACATCCTCATATCCTGCTGTCCTGTCCTGGCTTCTCTGCAGTGACACACAGAGGACCTGTCAGCTCTCGACTGTTCCTCATGTCTGCTCTCCTTCCTCAGCTGGCAGCCCGGTGCTGGTTTGAGATGTGCCTTTCTGCACGCTTCAGGGGATGACAGTGATTAATTTCTCCATCCCATTCCACCTCTGTGAGTCATCAGGATTTACTCACTCTACTTTGTCTCCCACTCTGGGTGACTTGAAAAGCTACACACATGTGTGATAGGAACCCGATGACCTGCTAATCCAGCTGTCATTTTCGTCACCCTTCTCCAGCTGTCTACTCGTTCTGGCATCTCTGCAACCAGTCTTACACATTTACTCTCCTAAGATGCTCATTTTAACATTTCTCGTACAATGATCCACATTTTCCACCAGCTTTTGTGGGTCATTTCTAAATCTTATATGGAAAATTTTCTGCTGTGGTCTCTGTACAACCAAATTTATTTGTTCAGCAGGATTCAGCCTTTTTGCTTATGTAGAGGGGAAGGCGACAGAGACCTGCCTCATATTGTGGAAAATGAAGTACACCCACAAAGGATACAGCCCCAGTAAATTCTATGAGCTGGTGATGCTGAACACATGGGAAATAAAGAGTAAATTCAATGCACCAGGGCAAAACAACATTCCATAGCCAGAACAAGGGAATACAGTGAAATCAGAGGTAACAAGTACAGGAAAGAAAAAAGCAGGCAGGGTACAGAGTAGATCTTTCTATTTCAGGTTAGCCCCATGAGAAGATGAAAGAAAGAAGTAAAATGATACCAGGTGAAGAACAAAGTATGGTTGAAAGGAAGCTCCTCTCAAGCAGGAATATCACACTGGAGGGAAGCTGAATTTTTCACTAAGGGAAGTGCAAGTTTAAAATAGAAAAAGACTAGGAAACAATGTTTGCGGCAAACAGAATTACAAATTACTGCATGTCTTACATATGACATTATCTCATACAACTGTTCTTCGTCAGAATACCACAATAACAGAGACAGAACCACCAGCCCAGTGGTCAGGAGAATGGTGTTTCCAGAATGAGGACTGCTGGAGGCATTTATGTAGGCAGCCACTCACTATTCCACCTATAGTAACAAACCTCTTATTTACATTCTTTTCTGCCAGTAAACACCATAGGACTCCATGTGGGGCCTGAGTGCACACCTGACATTTAAAACAAGTGCTTCACTGAAGAGCTGTGGCCTTCAGCACAAGTCAAAGTCCTCTGCTGTAATGTATAGAGCAATATCTAAGTTTTATCTGGGTCTAAGGGCTGTTGTAATATGTATAGAAATAGAATGCTTACAGTGGGTCAAGTATGATTGGTGAGGAAAGATAAAAATGGGGGGAAGGATAAAAAAGGAAAAAAAGGGGAAAAAGTGAAAAAAGGAAAAGTGAAGCATGTCAATAAAATATGAATGCAACAGAAAGACAAGGAACAGAGAATACAGAGAGAAAGCAAATAAGCAGTTCTCTCTCTCAATCCTCTAATATTAACTCTTTATCCCACATCTATTACTGCATCTCTCAAGTGTCTTTCTTGGTTTCCCCATTATTGCTCTCCCCTCTCCCCAGCCACCACTTGAGGCAAATAATTGCTTTCCATTCCCCTCACTTAGTAAGTTTTAGTTGACTTCAGGTTTTCCCAGCCTGTTTAGCTCTTGAACCCATCCAACAAAAATATAGGCATACTTATCCAGGGTAATAGAGACATTTCAGTACTAAATGCTTAATTTTAAGGTTCATTGTTGCTACCCACCAAGCCTTATGCGTTTCATACCCTAATAACTGAACCATGAAAATTACAGCTAATTTTGAAGCACTGCTGGGGATGGATGGGAAAGAGGAGGAAAAGAACCCTGGAATTACAAAATTACTGGCACAGTCTGGTTAGAAAACTGATGATTTTCCACATCTTGCTTTATAAAAAGAATACATTTCTCCTTTAGGTGTCCACTCGTGGTTGCTGAGCTTGTTCAGCTTGCTGCTTCTTTTCTTTGTACCCCTTCTTTACCATTTTGCCTAACTGCTGTTTCTAGGAATATTTGACAGCCTGAGCAACACAGACAGACATCTCTGTGTCTAAAGAGTGTTGTGTCAATCTGTTTTCTGCAACTCATTAACCAGTTTTTTCCAGTCTAGGGAATGAATCCAAAAGATAGCATTTTGACCCTAGTCTGCCTCCGTCCCCATATGTACCAAAGACACTTGGTCCCTGATGGGAAGGCAGTTATGCAAATGGAATTTTTTTTAAAAATCATCTGCATGGAAGGAAAAAGAGGCTGTCCATTTTGTTATGTATGTAAGCGAGGATGAAAAGTGAAGAAAATATGTGGTGTTAAACATACAAATTGTTTGTCACTTGAATTCTAAAAAAAACCTGTCCTGGGGTTTTCTTTTTCTAAGAAAATTATTCCGTTCTTCCAAGAAATTAGTTTTTTGTACCTAGAAATCAGAGACCATATCCTGCTTGTATACATTTCTGTGTGGTTCCATTTCAATGCAGAATAATAAGAGAATATATTCCTAGAACAATGGGAAATTATCTCACAGTACAGGACACTGTGCCACAACTTCTCTTTAGCTCCAGAATGTTTAACAAGGCCTGCAAATTAGGCTCTGTTTTACCAGGAATGCCTCAGTTTTCTTTTAGTTGCTGTGAATGAAATTGGTGTCACCTTCCAAAAGAACAAATAATCTGGTTGCCTGAGGAAAAACAACCTGGGAGTTAAGTTATAGCTCTTCTGATTCAGCAGCTTCAGTTCATGGATTGAACAGCATCCACAGTCTCTGTCCCTGCTGAGCAAGTGAGGTAGGGCTAGATAATCTCAGGCTGGTCCGAAGGCCAATGAAATAAAAGGAAAGCCTCTTTTCTCTTTCTATGAGCCTCAAATCCAGCCCTCAGGCACTGAGTCCCACCTAAGTCTAACCCCAGCCTATGTTCTCTGCTCTGTCTACCCACACACTGTCTCAGCTCCAGGCAGTGCAAACCTGAGCTATTCCACTGTGCAAACATTGGAAAACAGTGTTTGTGCACAGCTTCCTGCTGGCCTCTGCCCCCTGCTGAATTTCAGCTCTATATTTACATCAGGATCAAAAGCTGAACTCAATACTCAATGAGGAAATACATTTCTTGTTTTCTCAAGGATCTGAATCTCTTAAGACTTTTGAACTAGGTTGAATAGTGAATAAGTAAGGTCAGTGAAATGGTGGAAATATCACTTAAGTAAGTTTTTGGTCCAGCATCTTGGAATTGGGTGTAAAGGAGAATAAGACTTTGTATCTAAAGATGAAAAAAAAAAAAACCCAACAAAAAAAAAACCCAAAAAACCCAACCAAAAGAAAGGAAAAATTAAGTTTGAAATGGATTGTGCCTTATTTCTTCATTTGCCAATGGAAAAACAAACAAAAAAACAGTTAGTCCATTCAAGTGCACGTTATGTACTCATTCTGAGTAGTGTGTGCATGCCAAGAACATTTTCTACTATACAATTCTCTTACTATGTATAACTGTATATTTCATTTTGCCTAGAAATAACCTCACAGCATCACACAGTAGAAAAACAATGGCCAAGAAAATTAACTACCCACAAATCAACATTGCTGCATGGGTTTGCAAGCCAGCATTTCAGATGATTGGGAAATCCAAGTCTATTTATAATGTCATATTTGTCCCCCAACCATTGCTTCATCAGCATGATAAACATTATAATTTGTGGCTCAAAAAAAAATAAAAAATAAAACCAACTAAAAAACAAAAAGAAACCTACTTACCTGGGCAAAACCATATTTATATAACTCTATAGGCACCCAGAGCAGAACATATGTATCAATTAATTTAAACAAAATAGTAATAAATAAACAAATTGGTAGCCTTCAGTGTTTTCACTTATGCTATGCTGTGATATTATCTCCTGGTATTTAGTGGAACTAGAGGACACAGGAATCAAAGCTCTTTAGTTAGTTTGTAAACTCCCACTCATTGCTGCAAGCAATTTTCTTGTCTGCCCAATGTATTTATTTTTTCTATAACAAAACACACTGTGTGAGTTGTTGAGGAGGCAATCTGTACTGCATTTCTCTACTAGTGTGTGCAGTGTTTACCTCAGGCTTTCCTGGGCAAGAAAAACAGGCAATACTGAGAGAGAAACCTGAAACACTGTGTTGATCCAAGGTTATATGCTTCATCAGCTTAAAGAGACACCAAAAATAAACCTGGTATCCAAAGCAGCCAGAGGGAGGAAACAGAGCTGGTGAAGGGATGGCGCACGGAATAGAAATGGCTGCACAGGAACACGGCCTGAGTGTTACCAGGGTGATGAAATCACAGCAAATAAGCACAAAGACTCTGGAGAATTTACCTGCCTTCTGTCTCCACCATCAGACTGTTGCCAAATATAATTCAGTTTTGTATGTATGGTATTTTGACTTCTCACACAGATATTGGCATCCATTATCTATGAGACTTAGTTTCTTACTGGATCAAGCTTATGCTGACGGTGAGCACTTTTTATTTATATTTTTAATTTACCTTTCCAGTACAGAAGAATTTGGCTCCAGTGAGCTTTGACATTTTCTTACTTTGAACAGTCAAGCAACCTCTACAGAGCTCTTTCCACCAGATTCCAACAAGGCCACCAACCCTGCACTTCTGCCACTTAATTTCTTCTATTTATTGAATACAGAGAAAAGTGAATGAAATGAATATTCCTCCTCCTTGCTTCAACTCTCCTAAAAGAAACTGTATCATCCTAAAATCACAACAGAGGAGTATTTCTTCAGACTCTGAATAGATATTTTTAAGTTAAGGTTAATGAACCAATGCAGAACAGTTTTCCTGCTGTTACTCCTAATACAACACTACAATGCATATTTTTTTGCTTGCACAAAAGTATATTTAGTCAGAGATAAAACCTCTGGACAGAGAAACATCTTCCTCCACCTTACTGACAAACTCCTGTGAATGTCTTCTTCAAAGCAGGATCAGCAAACAGGGCTGTGCTTGGCTGTTTTGGGACACTCAGTGCATGGGGACGTATGTGTTTCTGTTGTGAGCTCTGTTAAATTTGTTAAAAATTGTTTTCCCCTTCCTCTTAACAGGCCTCTCTTTCTTTCTCTTGGCCTTATTTACTCCTTCTTGTTCCCTTGACAGCAGCCTATGACAATGGTCAAGAATGAAGAAAGAAATATCTTTAAACACAGAGCAAGAAACACTGCTGGTATGAAGAAAGCAGCGCTTCCCATAGAGGTGGTTGGTTTTTTGCTCAACTCCTCACAGAGGGAAGCTTTTCCCTCATTCTCTTCCTGCTCACATTCGTGACTGACTGGCTGGCCAAGACTGTTTTAAAAATTAAAGAAACCGTGCTGGTATCTTCACAGAAGGTCAGTGGTATTTACAAATATATCTCATTTTTACTCAGCTTCTGATGAGAAATCACAGTAATTTCTGAAAGCTGCTAGCAGCAAACTTTTCCTGAAAAGAACTAAAGTTCTCCTATGTCAAATTTACATTCTTCACTAAGTACAAAACCACATCTAAAATACTGCATTTCTTTTAAAGGGAAGGTGAAACTGAGCTGCACTAAGTTATTTCATGACATTGAGAAGTAAGAATAATATATAAAAAAGACCTGACCATGAATTTATAGCATTTTTCTCCCAGCGCATATGTGACTCATAAAGAGGTGAAGTTGCCAAGTCAAACACTCAGAAAGTCAGAAATGACAATATACCTGACCTTACTTTGGTCTCCCTGTGAATATATAATGCAATGATTACACAGCCAGGTTTGGGGGTTTTGGTTTTTTTTTTTTTTTTTTTGAGTCGGTCTTTGCCTCATTTTGTGAATTGAAATGAAAAGTGTTCACAAAACTACAATGCTCAGTTGGCTGTTTTGACTTATTTTTCAGTGTGTAATCAATCTGTGTAATGTGCTTTACTTTATTTGAAAGCTATTCTCAAGATAGTTCTACTAATTTCCTCAAGTTTTTTTGTGTCGTATTCAGTACAGTAGTATCTTAGTGTTTCATATGCATTAATTATCTTCACAGTATAGTTTCCATTTTGCAGCTGAAATAATGGTAGCATTTTTTTTAGTTGTGACCCCATGGAATTAAATTTTCACAGTACTTCCATGCCCACAGTAAAGGCCCTACTGCCTTCTGCGCCATTAAGCACCAGAAATAAGAAAAAAACCAAAATTCCAACATTTCTTACTTTCAGAGTCTAAATAATATTTGATTGTTAAAAGTGTCCTGTAATGAGGATGTAAAATTGTACATTATTTTTATTAACTAGTTATTCTTTTTAAACTTTCCGTATTAATACAAAATAAAGCTTAAAGAATCATATTTATTTAACACAATGTGAAATCTAGTTTTACTCAAGAAAATAAATCTCTTCTAAGGCAAAAGCTGGTTTTTTGACATGAGAAAGCAGCATTTGACATTCACAGTTTTGCCTAAACTGACTTTTTTCTATCCCAAGGAAATGCAACGAATTAAATGAATCCTGTATTTGTACACTCCCTTCAGCTTAAAGAGTTCTAAGTACTACACAAACATGAATTTGTTTGGGCTTCTTGTGAGGTACCATGGTACTTATTTAAAAATAGATAAAGGTAGACTCCACAGAGGCACAATTACAATGGTATAAACCTGACTATCTTGGACTCCAAATACAGTTAACAGAAGGCATAAGAAAATTCTTCCTGGGATGAAAAGAAAGGTGCCAGGTAGTTCAAAGCTGCAGATAAGTCGCAAAGACATTTTTCCAATGTCTGTAATATTTAGGCAGCACTCGGTCCCTTGGGAGAGTATAGGAAGATTTCTACCTTGGTGAGAATAAATATCTCTCAGAGCTCCTTCACAGAGAAAATACAAGGTGGTATCCCTGGAGGAGCTGGAGGTTACACATAGCCCAGCCTGTTCCCCCAGGAGGATTCAGGGAGCTCCACACAATGTCTATTCCTCACTGAAAGCATAAGCATGGTTGCTGGAAGTTTCTTACTATACACAGTGATGTTTGAACTCACACCACAGTCTCAGATCCCAAATCTTCTGAATGGCTTAATATCTGAGCACAGATCCAAACTGAGTGTTAAAAATTCTCCTCTCTTTGTAACTGGCTCAACAATTCTTTCCCTGCTCTTACTGCAAATACCTCTGCAATTCAGTTTTTTTTCAAGTTTGAAGGGCTGAACTTGAATCCGTGTTTTTTGGGGGTCTCTGAAAAAGTCTACTATGTCTTCATAGCTGAAATTTCTTATGAGGATATGTGAGCTAGTTCTCTTTTACTGACAGCAGAAACCAGTAGTATGTGAATATTAATCCTCACTCTCCAGGACTACAAGAAAAGTCTAGCTTTACCAATGAAACAAAAAAAAAAAAAAAAAAAAAAAAAAAAAAAAAAAAAACAACAATTTTTCCCTAAAAAAAGAAAAAAAAAAAAAAAAAAACACCATCGATTTAGCCTGACCAAATGGAAACAACATTTTCAAATCTGATAAATTCTCTTCCAGCTGCAGTAGTAGGGTTTAGGCTGCTGCCCCTACAGTGGTCATTGCTGGCACACTCGAAACATGTTGGTGACTGACTTACGCATTGCAGTGGTCAGAACATTTGTAACTACACTCTGGTAAAAAAAACCCAAGCATTTTCCAAGCAAGACGAAAAGGACGGATTTCTAGTCCTTACACCATGATTCCAAAGTAGCGTAAAAGAGATAACAGCAGGACCTGAAATTAATTTTCTTCCCATGACTTGACTAGGTCATGCCTTGGCCATGTGATATTATAAAGAGCTTTTTGTATCTGAAACCCCAAAGCATTAGGAGCATATTTTCTGCTATTCTGAAATGTAAAACTCCCTATTGACGTTGCAATATTGCAGCTGTCAAACCACTGGATCTTTCTTCACCAGAGCACAGGGCTCACTATCAAAGATTAAACAGAACCTGCTCTGATATGCATAAGAACCTGTAAGCAGCTAGGAAAAGATGACAAGCTAGTTTGTTAGGGAGCATGCTGAGTGTCGCACCAAACTCCAGATACAAAAACACCGCTCAGTCCAAAGGGAGCTGCAGGAGCAAAGGGACTGACTAGGTAGGTTAGATATTACCCCACCAGACAACTTCCCAGATCCTTACTCATTTTTAGAGCCAGACTGGGACCAAATGTTCTTAAGCTCTCGGAATTTCTGAAGAAGTGTTTTTTCAATTCCACTGTCCAGCTAGGATGGGAAACAGAAGTGCTGAAAGCTACAGGAAAAAAGCTGCTCCAGCCCAGTTTTACAGTCTCAGAAAATCTGGACAGCTTTTATAAATTTTGAATAAGCAACTGCAGCTCTTTCTGAACCAAACCTCTGAACTTTTGAAGTCTGGCCAGGGTTCAGATAATTTGTTGACTTTCTCTGCAAGACAGTTCAAACAAGGAACGTACATGTCTGCGCAGCTATGATCTGACACAACGCAAACACACAGGGACCACTCCCTCCTCACCTGGAGAAGACAGTGATATTGTCATTGTGGTCATTTTCCTATTCCTCAGGGGACAACCAGCACCACATGACATTTGAGTTCAGCACTTATGGCTGCATGTATCTGCCTCCCGTGTCATTCTCTGCCAAATGGGAGTGAACGCAATCCACCGTACGGGGCTTTTGAGTCATAGCCCTGCGATATCTACTGAAATAGAAAAGGTTGGCTTTCCTGCCAGCCCACTTGCATCAACAGGTCCTCCAAGCCTGGAACAGCTTGTCCTGGACACCCTTTGTCCTGTCCAGCCCGATGCAGGGACAAGAACACTTGAGTTAGGCCAGGCTGAGAGCTGTCCTCCCAGTGAAGCATGACCAAAAACACACCGCCATCGGATCACCACCACTTGATGCCTGAATACAGGCTTGAGAAACACACTGTGACTTTGAAAATTGAAACAAACAAGCAGCCTAAAAGTAAGATTCAAACTTGTACCAAATATTTACACATCTATGTTTACAAAATGCTCTACCAAGACCTTGATTTTTCATTTACTCATGAACAGATCGATGAAACAGAAATAGTAAAAATAGAGAACCTGAGTTGAAATAGTTATTTGCCAAAGTGATAAAAATGAGTAAAAGTCAGAGCTTATCTTTTTTTATTCTATTAAACCATGAAGAAATAGCTTGAATAACACTCATCACTTGTTCACTTAGATTTTCTACAATATTCCATTATTTTAATAAAGAGGTCATTGTGCATAGAGTATAATTACTAGCTCAGGACAAAATTAGCTATGTTGACTTAATTGATGCTATTCACTTTTGCAGCCCATTGGCAGCCAGCCATTTTCTGTGAATACCAGTTCTCCAATTAATCATGATTTGCCTTCAGCTTGCCAGAGTTTTCTGTCATGACAGCTGCTATCTGGGAACAACTATCATGCATATAAGCAAAAGAGCAACCTTTAAATTTAAGAATTGATTGTTTTATCCCTCAAAGAAATGTCTTGAGGCATGATCTTCTGAAGCACCTTTTACTCTCATTGAATTGATAAGATTTTAGTGAAAGTCAGCAATATATCACACAAGAGCTATTAAATAACCCCTTGATAATGGCTCAGGTAGTACCTGTTAAAAAATGACATGCATTTCTAACTAATCCATTTTACAATTGTTCAGCAGTGTCCTGGGAAAAGATCAGCAGATCAAGATGTAGGAGGTGATTGGGAAGAAGTGTAAGAAAAGTGTTGTTTTTCTAAATCCAAAAATTTCTGAGGTACATGCTTGTTCCTCTCAGACACTGCTGCAGGAATGAATGCTGCTATAGTTTTCTACAGGAAATCCTCAAACCCTCTCATTCTGATGGCATGTTATAATGATCCAAGAAGGCGGTTTTTGCAGAACTGAAAACCAGGAAAGAGTACATAGCATTTTGCCTTTGAAGAAATCAGCTGGATGTGGGCTGTCTTTTGACTCACCTTCAGCTTTCTATGTCTGATTTCTGTTCTTGTCGGCCTGGCTAAAATCATATTTTAGTAGTGTTGTTATTATTTCGCTGTTTAATGGCTAACAGATGTAAACTGGTTCATCCCACTTCCTGTCATTGCATATACAAAAGTAAATGTCTCTCTTTAGCCCACATACACAGAGCTGGAAGCACCACCTTCTGGAGGTCTGGTAAGGCAGAGAAAATGGGTTTACTAATATATAAATACACACACATTTACACGTATATATATATGCAAACATACACGTATTTGTTTATTCATGAAGAAAAGCAAGCTGAGCAATGAATTGGTCTTGCAGAGAAGTTAAAGAGAAAAAATGTAATTTGCAAATGCATGTACTGATTGAGAAGCATTACTTAACAGACCATATGTGTCCTGATCCTATGGGGAGTTATCCAACTCAGAGTTTGGGCCTGATGGAATGAGGGTGGAATAAAGATGAAGCCAAGACATTCTCTTTCCATTAGCTGGAAAAACTGACTAAGAGGGGAAAAAAAAAAAAGATGATGCAAAATGCATATCCTCTGTTATATTTGCTGCACAGAAAGATGGTGTGTGTCAGGCCATAGGAAAATCACTTACTATAACAGTTAGATCTGGAATTCTCTCTGCAAAAGATGCCCAGTCAACTGGATTTTGCTAACCTTTGGTGCTTTAGACATACTCAATTCAATTACTACTGGAAAAGAACTTGAAAGTGGTGCTCAGACTAAAAAAAACTATGAATGAACACATCTGTGGCTCTCCACCAGCTTGTATATTCTTCTCAAACTTTTCTGTTAGAATCACACACATTTCTGTGTTGGCTATATGTTGGCATATACGCATATTTCTCTGTAGACACATCCATATTCTTAGATCTATTATAATTGACAAGAGTTCATGATCTGTTTGAAGTTACACACAAAATGTTTAATGCTGTCTCTATTTTAATACACCAATAAAATCAAACGAGAGAAAAAGTATTAAAAATCTGTTTTCTGAATATAACCAAACTGCTCCTTAGAGTGCTTACATCACCTCTCTGCTGGAAAGCCAGCTGAGATGGAAAGAATGATAAAATCTGTGCTGTGCACACTATTCCCCTGTGTAGTCTGAACTCTGAATTGAGCCTTACAATGAAAATAGTGAAATACTGAGGTACAGTTTATAAGATACAGAGTGTGCGAAGTCACTGTACTTTTCCTGCTAACCTGCAAGTGCTCACATTAATCATAGACCTTTTCCTGTGTTTACTGAATTACAATTTTTATTGGTTTTCCCCAGGTAATGCAAACTTGCTGAGCATCCTTGGCAATGATGTGTCCCAACAAAACTGCTATGAGTTATCCTGTTTCCCACTCATCAGGACAAGAGTTGGCTCCAGAGAAAGTCAGTGATTTTCTGATTAAATGAAGCTACCTTGGAAATGATCACCTGTGGAACCTACTATGTTTTATTTAAAGGTGATGAGGTGTTTGCCAAACCCAGCATATGGTACTGGGGTCAGAAGTGGAAGAAATCATGGAAGATATGAGGAGAAAGTGGTTAGGGACAGAGAAAGAAAAACCAGAAGGACACGTTTTGTCTCTCATGGGACCTCATGACATCTGACCCAGGAACACACCTGACTGCTGTTTTGACAGGAAGGCTATTATTCCTCCTGCTACTCCTGTGCACCCAGGCCAGCATTTGGGATCCCTGGCTCTCAAGGCAGAGCTTCTGAGACCTCTGCAAGTGATCTTGAAGCCTGAGAGCCTGAGCTTTAACAAAAGCTCATCTCTACTTACTCATCTGTGTGCCTGGAAAGCTGAACTGGAGGAGAGTCAAGTCTCCAGGCAAAGGTAATGATGAATGTGGCATAAAAATATGGACAGAGTGGAATAAAGAGGAGCTCAGCTGGTACTCTGAGAAGCAGCACAATACGTTTTACATCTGTCTTAAACATGTTAAGAGTCATTCTTGAAAAAGTTTGTTCATTACTTGAGCCTACTTATTAAGCTAAGAATACCCCTGATCTTGCCCTGCTGCAGATACTGTACAATAGTTCTGCTGTTATGTATCCTGTTACAAAGTCAGTGTGAAATGCATTTATGGAGGTGGTGAAACTCTTCTAGACTTGCCAAAACATTTATATTACTAAAACACTAACTCAGAGAAATTAAAACATTTCACCTTAGAGAAAAGAGGTGTGTTACACAAGCCGTGTAAAAGGAAAGTAGAAAGCAAAGGACATTCAATTTCTATTTTCCTATTGCTAAGCCATTTTCACATTAAGGCAGCTGAGCTGCTGGCACTCTGAGTCTCACTACCAAATTCCACCCAAAAGATTTTAATCATCAAGATCTGTCAGTGCATAATTTAATTCTGGATTGATACAGATGTGATACTTCCCTCAAAACCTAAGCAGAATTTTTATATATTCCTTGTGATACTCTCCAGGTAGGCTCCCATCAGCCTATGAGCCACATTTTTCTGTATGATAATGCATTTTCCAATGCATCTGTTAAATATATATATATGTACTTTGTGGCTAATTCTAAACATTTAAAACTAAATACATCCATTACATTGCAGAAGCCTAGTTCAGCATCATTGTCATGTCTTCTTCCATGACCTTGAGGCAGACAGGAATTTAGAGATCTGCCAGATGTTTGGTATCTCAGTTGGAGATGCAGGGAGTTCTCTTCTCTGCTAAGGAGTGAAATAAGGAACAGTGGAATTTCAAGCATTTGGCAGCGTGGTTTTTTCTGTATGACAACACTAATTGAGATAAACAGATGCACATCCAGTAACATCTCTTGCCACGTTGACTTTCAAAGACAAGTGTGAGAGAATATTCCATTCAGCAAAACTTTCCAAGATAATAATGTTTACCGCTCAGCATACATTTCATTTGTATTCATTTCAATGGGACGTAAGAAAAGGCTTTTCTAGTTGAGGGCTGGCATAGAAACATGTTAAAGCACCTTTCTGAAACAGGACCAAAACTGAAATAAACAAATAACAATTAAAAAAATCCCATGTAAAGTGTAACACATTCCCATTCCACTCACGACTTGTTTAGACATACAGAAACATTGTCCAAATACTCATGCAGCACATTGGCTGCCTACTCTAACACAGGTCAAAATGTTCTGTTAAAAAAAAAAAAAAAATTTTTTTTTTGGATACCCTGCAAGTTTCCAAGGCTTATGTTACTGTGGAGGAGGTACAACGCATGGGAATTTTTTGTTATATTTTCTTTTAATGAGTGCTGTAAGCAATTGTTTCACAATACAGTCTGAAAGGCTAGAACAACTAAATGACTACAGATGTGTCAAATGATGCAGGAAAACCATGAGACACTTCCAAATGAGTAGGCGGAGGGTGTGAGGAGACCATATCCTGTAATATACGAATCTCAGATTCTTTGGCATGCAGCTTATTTTTATGGAAATGTCCCGGTAAGCCTGAAACAATCTAATGGTTTTCAAAGCATTAAAAACCAACTACATAAAAGCCCTTTTGAGAACAATTTTTTTTATGCTGTGTTGTTTTTGAATTGGCTTAAGAACAGCATACTAAAAAACATGCAAGAAGCAAAAGGACCAAATTATAATTGCATTTTCAAGCTGTAGGTGAGAACCAATTTAATAAATATAATAGAGTTCATTAGTGCAAGAGGCACAGAGGAAACAGTGCTGGTTGCTTTCATCTGTTTTTGCTGACTCTCAGCTTGGATCTCAGCCATGGACACAGCTTGCAGCAATAAAGGGCAGCTTTAAGTTCTGCCATCTTCAAATGGGCCTCTGTGGAGGCTTGTCCTGCAACCCATTACACAGGAGCCAAATTTGTCACTTTGTCTTCTGAGTCCCCTGGTGAGTGAGGGCCACTTCCAGCCCTCTTCTCTCCCATCTATACCTGAGGGAAGGCAGGTCTTGTAGCTGTGGTTGTGTGGCCCAGTCAAAATCCTAATTTGGACTAAGTCACCCTCGATATCACTGGTGGGAGGAGAAAAAGCAGAACTCTCAGCAGCAAAAATCAGATAGGAGGCTCCTTTGCACAGTGAAGCCCCACATAAGACTGTGCCAGAACTACCTGAGCACTGAGTCAAACACTTGTGGGGGTGGCAATGACTCCATGTGTGAGCAAAAGAGGAAAACAGGTGGGCAGGCAGGGAGATGACAAAACTCCCTGCAGGAAACATCAGATTTGAAATCATGGAGCCTTTCGAGGGACATGTCTCACTGTCAGATGCTGTTCCTTTGCCTTGTGCATAACAAAGACAAGGCTAAAAATTCCCATGGCCTATTCTTCTCTACAGCTGTATGGATTTTTCATAAAAGAAATAATTTAGTAGCCTTGGTTAAAAAACAAACAAACCACCAAAAACCCAAACAACAAACAGAAAAAACTAATCCTCAAAACCCACAAACTCCAATCACCAGAAACAAACCAAGGTTTGTTTGAAATTAGCTCTTATGTACTATTGAAGGTTTATGGAAAACTGTCAGGGAAAATCAAACATGTGAAAAGGTGATTTTAGGTGAACATGTTTCCCAGCAGCCTGGAGTCAGAAGGTCCCCGGATCCATAAGACTGCAGATTGTTACGATATACCACTGTGGAAGAAGAAGTTATGTGCTTGAGCTTCTGAGCTTTTCTGCTTTAGGACTGGTCCTTAAAACAGGATGAATGTCTTGCCAAAGATACTTGGAGACCACTGGTGCCTGCCTCCACTGCTTCAAATATTTGATTTTCAATACATCTGCTTCCTCACATTTTTCAAGAATGTAATTAGATATCCTAAACGTTAGATATTCTAAAAGTCTGTGTTATTCTAAAAGCTTTGATACAAAATTCTCTAATATAGGCATATATGTGTATAAACAGAAGAAACCTGCAAGACAAGTGACATACAGCAAATTTGTATGATTAGTTTAAAGCTCCATAAAAGAAACAATCTGTTTAGAAAAGTGTTCTATTAAATGATGTTGTATACAATTGTCAGCAGAAACCAATTACTGGAGTATCTTGTGATTATACAATGGGAAAAATTCTTCAGGTCATAGAGGAAAACCCATTTATTTAGCCTTGTAGACATCAAAGTTATGTCACTATTTATTGAGATCAAGTAATAAGGGGAATTTTTTACCCTCTTTCTTTGGGCTTTTAAAGAAGTCTCTGGAAAACTTCTTATGCTTCCCAGATTAATAAAAAAAGAAGGGGTCCCTTCTCTCCCCTGTCCAGCAGAAATGCCCTATTGGAAAAACTGAACCTGATAAGAAAGTTGCAGCAAATTCTGTAACAATGTCACTGACACAGTCATTCTCCTCACCAAGTAAAGTGAAAGATCAGACAAAAAATGCAGGATAAAGTATGGCACTACAACAGTTAGAAGAATTACGTAGCCAATATCAAGAACAGCCCAGTTACCACACCATTGCATTACAAATATTTCAAACACATGCAGCAGAAATCAAATTATTCAAATTGTACACCATCATTTTCAAGGTGTAGACAACAGCTATTGATGACAAGGTTCCTGGTAGAACGGCCCATTACACTGTCCATTTTCTGACTTATAAACGTGATGCAATTGAGAAATAAAACCTGACTTCAGCTTTTTTCCACCTTTTGAGAGCTGGGTTTTATATGGATCTATTTTCCAGTTCAGAGAAACTAATGCAGCAGACAGTCCTCAAAAATAAATTTGATATTGAATATTTTATAATGCAAATGGTAAGATGGTATTTGTTTTGAGCACAACATTTTAAATATTAAAAAATATAAAACTGACTGTAATTTTTTTTTCCCTTATTATTATCGTCATGTCTTTGGTGGAGCATGATGAATTAGTTGAGAGTATTTTTCTTTAAAACTTTAGTATATTATTCCTTTCTGATTTGTTCAACCATAAATGTAACTGAGGAAATTATAATACAAACAGATGTATTTGTATTATAGAAAATATCAGACTTAAACACTAGCAGAATCACCTTTAGGTTTGTGATCTTTTGAATGGAAATTAATTTTCATTATTGAAAACCACATAGTTTATAGATTTGTTACATTGCCATCTTAAATAGAGCCACACTCCTTTTATCTAGCCTCACTCAAGTAAATGAAAATGTTTCCCTCAACTGTGAAGAACTGGGAAAAGCTTGAGATGAGTAAAATCCATAACAAAAAGGTTTGCAGGTACAACCCTCTGCTATTAGCTGCTTTCAGGTGACATCTCCTTGGCTTGCAAGTACACACAACAACCTACAGACCACTGATACAAGTCATAATGCATTTCATCCAAAATAACCCAAAAGCACTTCACAGATTTAGAGCTAGTCTTGAATTAATTTATGCATATGATCATCCCATGGATGCCTCCTGTCCTCATAGGACTGAAATGAAAAATATGCAAGCTGTGCATGTGCACATATTACTGACTCACAGCAGAAGTCTTGTCTTCTCTGAAAAACATTAGAGGATGCAGAAACCCTGTTAGAGCAGCATCACATCTAATTATATGTATTATATTTTGCAATATTTCAATAGAATATCTCTAGTTTTTTGCACATTCCTCATGGAAAATAGACTCAGAGAAAGAAGAAAGCATTTTTCAAATTATCAAACAGGCCAGTAACCCGCTCCATCTGATGGGAAAAGCAAAGATGAGGCTGAGAACTGGGATCTCACTTTTGGCTGAGCCTTCAGGCCAGGCTGAGTCTGGACCAGCCTGTGGGGGGAGGATGCTGTCCCAACAGGGGTGGGCTCTGTGCTGCACAGAGTGGCATAAGGTGCTTCCAACTCTATAAATTAATTCAACACAAAGATGTTGTGTGGATTTATTCCCTTTCAGTTAAAGCAAAGGCACTCTAACACTTCAGTTTATATCACCAGTGGCTGCTGCACTATCAGTTCTGTGAGTGATAAGGCAAATTCTCAATACATCTTCCCTTGTGTTCATTCCCTATCAGGCTGCTGCCTCCTGTGCTACTGCCCCCCAAAAGCAGCTGCTGTTGCAGCTAATTCCTACTTCTCACCTCAGCTATCAGCTGAAAAGAGGCTTTGCCAGCTTTACTCTTTAGTGAACCCCTTAAACCACTTTCAACTGGGTGTCATACAGCTGAAATAAAAATTAGAAACTTTAGCACTGATTGAATAATATTTACACCTAGAAATGAGACACTATGAACATTTCATCTCTCAGAAAGCAAATTTTCACAGCTTTTTCCTACACAGTTATCGAAACTTATATTTTATAATCAAAAATTGGGAGGAAAATACTGAGTAAACAAGGAAAAATACAGTGCTTTCTCCATGAGAAACCATGCATCTCATGAATGTAACTCAGTGATGTTTCTTGTGTTCAGTGAATCTACACATGGAGTTCCTCTGTTGGTTCAGAAAATAACTGGCTCCAAGCTAAATTAAACAGAAATTACCACATTGAGGCAGGTCATAAAACAGTGAGCATTTTAATGAGAGACTTGGAAAGAAGGGTCAAATATACTTTTTAAAAATTTGTCATAAAATTTCCATAGTTTTTGAATTTGTCATAAAAGCTCTCTTTTCCAGAAAAATGCAGAGACTTTCTGGAGAGAAGAGCAATTATCTGTTCAAGTAATTAATAAAGAAAAACTAAACTTCCTTTTAAAAATTTAACATTTTACTGGAACAAAAAAGTGACAAAGGACAGTCCTTTTTGTTTTCTGAACATGTCTTGAAATAAAAATTGCAATCTGTTTCCCTGTGAGGAGTTTAACACACTTGGATTAAGTCCATATAGCAGATGTAGAATAGCACATGTTTTTGAATGCATAATACACACCTCACAGGACAGACATTTTGGGTTGTAGGAAAAATGCCTAGACTTTACACTGGAAAACAAAACTCAGTATATGTCCGTGTCTTTGCCAGATTTGCTCAGTCTTGCAAGTCGGGGACAACAGTCTTCTAAAACTGATCTCAGTTTTGTATAGTATATAAAAATACACAAATATGCAATTATATGTATATATTTGTATATATATTTGTTAACTTCCTTTCTCATTTCACTTCAGCAACTTGACTTCAGTACAAATTTTTTAATCTTTTTCCTTCTTAACCACAAAAGCTTTATAGATCTGTAATTAAAAATGTATTTTCTTGGCTATGTTATACAAATATTTTAAGTATTTGACCAGAAGCTGAAGATTGGCAGTTTTCATGAAAGAGATAAAGAAATTTTAATAACAAAATTGGAAGAATCAGAATCTTTGGGAAGTCACTGTATCCATGTTATAATTCATATACAAGAGAAAGTTTGTATGTCCAGATCCCTAATGTATTTAACAAATCAGCACACATTTGAGAAGAAAAGAACTCAATGCCTTCCTTGGGGGCATTGTTTTACTCAGTATTTTATATTGGGTTATTCTGTATCATTAAAGAGCCACTAATCAGAGTCTGATTAAGTTCTATGTTTCAGGAAATAGTTGTCTACTCATCTTTGAAAGTTCAATGCCCAGACATATAACACTTATGCCAGTGAAGGAGGATCTCATTGTAAAATATTACCCCCTAGCCCAAGAATAAGTAATGCATGGAAGTTAAAAACTCACAATACCAATTAACTGAGATTAATAGAATCTAATCATTCATATTTTGCTAATATTAATTTAAACTTTGCACCTAAGTCATACATATGTTCCCTTTTTTCCCCTAACTACAGGTTTTACAAAGTCCAAGATTTTCTAAGTTTCATATTCTGCCATGAAAAGAGAGAAAAATAAATATAAAAGCTAATGTCTTGAACAATAATGCCAGTTTGAGAAAATTCCTGAATACTGGACACAATAACAATTTAGCTTTCCCCTTCATTTTTTACATTGA
This sequence comes from Pardalotus punctatus, assembly GCA_013400915.1. Lineage (NCBI taxonomy): Eukaryota > Metazoa > Chordata > Aves > Passeriformes > Pardalotidae > Pardalotus > Pardalotus punctatus. The sequence continues at coordinate 1,079,050 of VZTX01026579.1, read as the reverse complement.
TGCTGGAATTAGAAAATTTCATGTGAAGAGTTGTAATTGCAATCAATATATAAATTTGAAAAAAACAAACCACTAAAACCAAGACCATGTTTTAAAATGTTCTTCCAAACAACTGGACAATTGTGTGCCTTAAATCCATGTACCTGGTACACATTTGGGTTCAATTAGGGCCATACAACTTAATCTTGCAGAATAGTTACCTAAAAAGAAAAAAAAATGCTACATAAGCAAGCTCCAGCTCAATTTTCTGAAATTTGGAATGAGTTTTGTCTCTTTATCCATTCTATGTACTTTTGCAGCCAGAAACATCAAAATATTTGGGCTAGTCCTGTGGTAGTTCCTCAGACACAAGTCTTGTTGACTTGGGTTTTTGCTGCAGTAAGGAACTCAGGGCCATTCCCATGCTACAGTGTTTGGTGTTTTCTCAAAGGTACTGAATACAGCTTTTAAAATTCTTTCTTTTTCTTTCCACAAACATGCAAATGTTTTCCAGAGCTGAAAAAGTAAAGTTTTATAATATGCTATTAATTGTTTATTAAGATTATTTCTGAATGAAATGATGAAGACCAACTTAGTACTGAAGAAGATACAAAGCAGTTCAAGATAATAGAGAAAAGATTACTGTCATAACACTGCCTGAGGAAGAAGTCTGAGGCTGAACAGAGTTTATTTTAGAACAAAGCCCAGAAATTAAATCCTCCAGAGATCAGAAGGGACATTCAGAGTCTTCCATGTTAAGGTCACCAGTTCAAACACAGTGTAGGTCACTTACCAAGTGGTCATTACCAACGCATGGTTGGTCGATGAGCTGGTGATCTCATGGACAGGAATCCACACCACTAAAACCTCTTCCACAATTGGCATCTTTACTGAATATTTCACTGAAGAAACTAAGGACTGGCCTGAGTGCAGAGACAGAACAAGATTTCCACCATAAGAGGTGATGCCTCAAAAAACAGGTTAGTAGGATTTATGGCAAGCTTGTCTAAGCTGAAAGTTACTGTTCACATTCATAACCAATAATCAAGACAGAAAACATCTGTGTCAGATTCCTTCTGACCTGTGTTAGTGTTGTGATGCCCAAATAAATTCCCAAATAAATTCTAGATAAACAAGTTATTTCTGTCTCTTTCATCAGGGTAGTGATTTCTGTATTGCTTCAAGGGAAGAAGACCACGTAATTACGCCCATATGGAACCCATTTCTTCCCCTCTCCAAATGATAATTTTAGATGTTAATTTCATTGCCAGGAAGAATATTCAGTTTGCAACTAGATGAAGAAAGGTTTTCTAATAATACTTGACTTTTTGCATTTTCATATACAAAAGGATGCTCCTTTCAGAATGTGTGCAAACCAAGTGAAACAAAAATATCAGGACTACACATTGTTATTATTCTGAGGCTAAGAGACACGCTGCAGAATCTATTCCTCCTCCACAGCTCTCTGTTTTAGAGCGCCAGCTTGGTTTGGTACTTTACCATAAATTTGTGAAGATACAGACATGAAAATCGACATTCCTAAGTGACTCTTCAGACTCTGGAAAGCTAGCAATGGGTAGGATGTATGGCTCTGCTCATCTCATACACCTTGCAGATCCCATTATTGTATAGGTCAAGAAACAAAGCATTTTCCCCAGATTTTATAGAAAAAAACCTTACAGAATTTATAGTGTTGTATTTTTTGGTCATTCAAACAGTTAGGGTCTTGTAACAAAAAAGTATCTAGCTAATAAAATATTCTGTGGTCATAACAAATCATAATAAGGCCCAGTAGACTCAGTATAGAGGCCATTAAAGAAGTATTTTGTTTGCTTGGGAAACTGCTACTGAGCATTGAGCTGATGTTTTGATGTGTATCACAGCATTATGGTCACATTCCTGAGCAGCTGAATTCAGTTCAGAATCCACTGTCTTATCTGTTAAAAGATGAGTTTTATTGTAGACCATGTTCCTTCACTGGAACCAGTCAGACAAGAAGTAACAGCTTTGGTCCAGTTTGAACACATGAAGAAATGAAAGATAAAACTGCAGTTTAGAATTGGATTGAAAACAAAATAAAACCAGTGGGAAGAGAGCTGTTAAGATAAACTTTTGGGACTGACTGGGATCCTTTATTTGCCTGTCAGTAGTGATTCTGGAGCAATGAGAACTCTGAACTTGGCCATGGAGAAGACATCATGAATGCTACACTGGGATTTTAATGTCTGTGGAAAAAAAATAATACTGGAGTTGTACATCCAAGAACATTTTCAGTTATGCATTACAGTTGTGTTTGTCTATTTGCATGACAGAAAATAGGAAATAAGGAGTTCTCGTTATCTTACATAGTTGACAATAATAAAGATATTACTGCACTTCTATGTGCAGTACAAACAGTCACATTTAATGGCACTGGTAGTGAGAAGTATGAAGGTTGAAAGATGAGATACTTGTCTAAAGTTCCCAAGAAATTTAGTCCAAGTCTGGGACTTAGGAAAACTTCCCTGACATTTTGGTGAAGAAATCTTTCCCAGCAGCCAGGGGCTTTTGGCACATTAATGGCAAATCTTAAAGACCAATTGAGATTCACTGAAACTTGAAATGTTACATGTGTCTTTTAAGGGTTGGCAATTTTGCCTATTATGACATTTATATTAAGTTCTATTTGAGAGGAAAGATAGTCTTCTTGTTTTTAAGGCCCTTGATTTGCTTTTGGAAAAAAATAAGTTAGCACTCAAGTCCATTTGGTGTGATCTGGGGCCAGTAATTCAAACTCATTACTCCTCAGTTTTATGTGTGATTTAGGAACAATAAAAAGACTCTTGTTCATACGTGGGTTTTTCTCACAATACGTGACTGATTGCATCACAGCTATTCTAGCAAAAGCTTTCTCATAGAGCTTCTATTTCATAATTATGTCCTTAGTTGTCATCTTTTCAGCTCATTTTCTCTTTCTACTAATTTCTACACTGCCAAGTACACAGCATCTTGGGTTCTGTGCACAAGTACCACATGTGACTAGTTTTAAGTGTTTTCTTCCTGTAATGTTGAAATGACTACAAAAACTGCTTTTTCCTTTCTTCTCTCTGCCATCAGTAGACTGCCATGGATGCCTCCTCAAAGCCAAAATGGATGCCAGGTTGAGACTCAGGTCTAATCCACAAAATAAACAAAATAAAGCTGCTTATAGACATTTACATGAAGTGAGCCATTCATAGAATGATGAGAATCTCTTTCAGCGCTTAAAGTGTCTATTATTTTTCACATGAACTGGAAGTAATAGGTCATGTCCAAGAGTGGGTCTGAGCCACATGGCAGAATGTAAGGGCAGTTTCACAACAGGGAGTTCAAATGTTATCTCCTCTCTACACTGGCAGTGACTACTGTGGCAAGAGTCTTCCCTGAGTCTATCCTGATACACAGCAGCCATTTTAAAATTGTAAGTATACACAACACATTGTTAAAAGCTATAAAATCAAGCAAGAAATTTGAAAGCTCCTTTTAGAAGACCCCCAGTAAATTAGGAAATTTTATCAACAGATGGACCCAACTTCCCTTTTCAAGGGAAGGAAAACCTGTCCATTTCCCAGCTCTACTACTAGCTCACGTCATCAGAAGTACCACAGTTCATAACTTGTCCTAAAAGACTTCATGTGCGTCTGGCCATAGAAGAATTCTCTGCTTGCACACAAGTCTCACTTCCCATCCTCTTGCCTTCCCTGTCATTTGCCAGGTGTTCAGCAGAGAACACACTTATACCTTTTCCAGTGGAACTCTGGGACTGAAGGATGGTACAGGCTGCAAACCTGGTGCACTGCCAATCCTACACTCCCTGCTGTAGAGCCCTGTAAAGGATCCAAGCAAGAAAAAGCCAAAATAAACCAAGAAAACAAAATATTTTCATTCTAATGTCTCATGGAAACAGTGGGCTTAACAAAACTTTGGATGGCACTTACCCCAGAATTCTTATTGACAACCAATCAAAATAATCCTAATTTGCAGGAGAGAGAGAACCAATGCACCTTGGATGATTACTAACAATTCCTTTCTTCCTAATCTGAAAAGTTCACCTCTTCTATTAACATGACAGAGGCTGAGGACCAACTTGTAACTTCCTGCTCACCTTGGCTCACTGGCTTGTTTATTCAACATTTTCACATATCAGTTACTTAAAGAAATGAAACGTGCTCTAGTGTCCTTTTCTAGGAAAGCATTCTGAAACCAGGACATGTTCCTAGATGCCTCCAAGTCTGGGTATCAAATGCTAGTAAAGGCATGCAAAACTGACACTGAGTGAAGACATTACAGATGATAATGATCCTAAACAAATGCAGTTTACCAGGTGGGCAGGCAGGACCTAAATGTCCCCAATATACAGCAAATGGCAAGTTATTATTTCTATAATACTAAGTCTGGTATGAAGTACAGTCAGCTCACATGACTGTTGCTATTTATTAATAAAATCCAGATGTGTTCTTCTGGACCCGAGTGTTACACAAAAGCAGATTGTGTTGGAAATAGGTCATATCCATCAGACCGTCCGCAGTGCTATGACTTCTTTTTGTTTCTTCCTGAGCCTTCAAAAATATTTCTCACTTTAGCAAAAACAGCATGTTAAATATTCACATTTATTCAGTGGATATTTGTATCATATTGGCAAGCAATAATTTGTCATCAGTCTTTGACTTGCACAAGCCAACAGCCCTGTGTGGTATGGAGACTTTTTGGAAGTTTCTTACTTTGTTCAGGCTGTTATCATGACAGAATCTTGATCTGACATATTTTGAGTCTCCAAGGGTCTGTTAGGTAAGGCTCAGTTGGGCATCAGCAGTGTTAACTGTCTCCCATCATTGTTTTTGGCAGGGCCACCTAATCATAGGACTGAGATTTCCCATTGGAAGTCCTTTGGCTGTGAGATATCTATCAGATGTTTTCACAGCTCCCACATTAGCCGTAAGCACTAGAGGAATAGTCTGACATGGTCAGGAAGATGCACTGAAGCTACACAGAGTTGTGACACTCAATGCTCTAGGGCTGTTTTTGTTCAGACATACACTGAACAGATTGACCATCTTGTTCAGAAACGGATAAGAAACTTTTAATTAGCTTATGATGACCATCAATATTTTCAGAACACATCCAAGCAGCTCCATGCAGTATCATTTACAAATCACTCCCCAGAATACCACAGACCATCCAGCCCATCCAGCTTCACCTCTGAAATGCTTATTCCCCAGCTGGTTTTTGTAGTGACTCACTCAAAAAGGGTTAGCATTACAGCTCATCATGGATAAAGGGAGGCTTGGGCGAATCCCAATGGTTGGTTCTCTCTCTCTCTCTCTCAGAATAATTAGGACATGGACCAGTCCTTCCCATGCACACCAGCTGTGCGCTCCTCAGCCATTGCTAAGCAGACAGATGCAGAATCTGGAACTGCTAGTTGCTGTCAGTCAGCTGGCTGTTATTACATCAGGCACAGGATAATCTCCAGGACATTTTACAAGGCAACAGCCTCTCAAGGGAACTTCTTGACTCTGTTGCATGTGAATAAGTCAAGAAGAGAGAAGCCAAAATAAAGTAAAAAAGAACAAGTTCAGTTTTCCTCCAAATAGCAAGCCACTGAAGTGTGCATAACAAAGGTTTGTAAAACCTCTCCATCTGAGCTCATGTACAGAGTTCCCTAGCAGAAAGCAATGTCCCTGAGCCTACACAAAGGGTTCGCCTTCCTGCAGACTGCAAGTCACCACTTGGGGAAACCAATGTCACTGCAGTGCCCATCCGCCTTTTGCTGAGCTTCCTCACCTTGTCTAATCAGTCCACACCTGGAGCAGCTACAGGCTCTCCAGGGTTATGTCAGACAATTTGTGTTGTTGTACCTGCAAAGATCTGACCCTCACAAAAGACACCTTTGAAAGACTACTGTGTCTTCCGTGGGGATCCCTCACCTGGCCACAGCTACAATGCAAGAAAATAAATACATAAAGAAAGAGATCAGTTCCTCTCTAGGAAATACAGTCAAGTGAATCAAGATTATGATTCTGTTTTGGATTTGTCATCATCCTGTCAGGGTTACAATGGACAAACTTCTTAAAACCCATCATTTACCATTGTGTGTCTAATGGTGGTGATTTACAAATTGTCTAGCACACTTTTGTCAAATGCAAGACAGATTTTCTAAAGAGTTCAGCATGCACTTTTAAAAATCTATCTCTCTATTTTAGGACTTTCCTTTGATATTCAAGTCTGAAGGAAGTTTCTCTGTGTGGAGTTCTAAGTACGGCTGGTTCTACAGCATCTTTTATGTTCCCAAGATGAAGATTTCTATATTTTAGAGATGACTTACCATACTAAATATCAGCAAAATAAATTACTCCTTTCAATTCACTTTGAGAGTTGACATGCAGACTTTAAGATTCAGTGCATATACATAACCCCTCATAGCTAAAATAATCTATCAAAATGTCATTTATTAGGCAGTTAATCTTCCAGGGAATATTAAGTTTAAGATGTATTTTAAAGTAATGTTTTTTAGACAGGCTGGACAGTACAGTTTGCATGACTTCTAAAAACTCTTCATCAGGACACAATATCTCTTAGGAAAAAAAAAAAAATCTGTGTAGAGAAAAGTGTTTCTTTTACTATAAAAATACCTTCATCAGAAAAAAAAAAAAAAAAAATCATGAGGTGACAGAACTATAAACGAGCCATAGACATTCGTTTTTTTCCCCTTTTTTTCCCCCAGCTGGAAAGAGTGACTTCCTGGATTCAAGAATATGTTATGGGCCTGCATACATATCCACATATCATTTCAAACTGGAACACTGGAGACAGCTACAGTTGGGAACTTGAACAAGTACAACAGTGGCTGTGGTGATTCAGTTTCCTTTCAATTAGAGCAGGTTGGAAAAATACTTACTAAAGAGTGTTTCACTGGAATTCAATGATTTGGCCAATTTAGAACTTTTCACAGACATAGATTAATTTCAAAGACACTGTGAGAGACCCTAATCAGCCTCCAATTTGAGCCTCACTGCCAAGCAGGTTTTAAAACTTGGGTTCCTGCTTGTCCAGGTTGTTGACAGCCCATTTAGCAAGCTGCTGGGAACCCGGATTTGCAGGGCCTGGAGACCCCCAGCTGTCCTTCACCAAACCAGTGCAAGAGCTCTGCCCCTATTAATAGAATATTTCAAGCGTTTTCCTTCTATTTCTTCCAATGGACCAAACACAAATGTCAAATTAATTAAAAAAAACTCTGAGAAAAAGAATTGCTACTTTTTTCTCTGACAGTTTCCAATATTAAGGAATATAATTAAAATATTAAAAATCCACTTGGTAGAATTAAATATAGGGACCATTGTCATTAATAAATATAAACCAGATAACATGTAAAAAATCATGTCTGCAGCAGTGACTGCTTTTTGTTAGTGTATTTTTACATCATTCCTTTGTAAATATGATAATAGGATTTGGATTCCTTTGTCAAAATACAAAATACAATCAGTAATACCACAGGGGAAAAGGAAATCATTGCCGCACCATCCTTCATGGTGTTTGGACATTAAAGGCAAAACCAAAATCCTGTTAATTATCATTAGTATTTATGCAGCACCCACAGGTCCAAACTGACATGATCATCTCATTCTATTATGCCTCATAATTTTCTATTCCAGAGAGCACTAAATTGGCTTAGATGAAAACAAAGAATGGAAAAAGAAACAGAACTACAGGCTGAGATCATAGAAATACTGGAGTGAATTGTTGTCCAGTTTTGAATTTGAATTTATGATTATGAAAAAAAATAAATCACTGACTGCAGAAGTTCCTCTTTTGTTTGTAACTCTTTTGGAACACTCCAGGCATATAATTTTTCCTGTATTTCTATTTGCACCGAGCTCTTGCATTTTTTAAATTTTGAAAAGTTAAGGGATAGCAGAGAATTTGCACCTGTGAAAATAATCTGAGTAAGTTCTATTAAATCTTGTTTGCAATTTGGCACTGAAGAAAAGTTACAAAGAAGAAGATAGAAAAACCATCAACAAATCATGAGTTTTAGATTTTTGTTTTTGAGGAATGATAAATACATTTTTTCACACTGATGTAACATTTTGTGCTCTCTGCCTACCCTCCATGCCTGTAAAATGGCATGTTACCAACTTATTAGCATTGTCCTTCTTACAAGAGTTAAAGATACAAAGAAAATTGAGCTACTGCCATTATCTTTAAAGTGTTGTCCATCAAACACATCCAGTGGAACAGGGCCTAGTGTTCTGCCTATTTACCCTTTTCATCTTTTTTTTCTCCCACTGAAACTGCTCCCAGTGAGAATAAAAGTGATTCCCAGCCAATTTCAATGCTTACAGAAGGCAACAGTAGCAGTGTTAATTGTTCAGATACTGGAGCCACTGGGAAAGCTTTGAAAATAAATCCTTCATAGTACACGGGTCCCACCCCATCACTGTCAGCCCCTGTCAGCTGGGCTAGGAGCACAACATCTGGGCTTTCCTTACACCCCTTCCACCCTGGGCAGCCTTCTCCAGCTCTTACTTGCATTGGATGCTGGCTGGTCTCACTTCACACAAGACCTCAAACAATGCTTCAGTCATGATCTTGGAAGGGCATTTAGCCATAGTGGCCCCGGATTCAGTCTAGAGTCCTAAATAGGCATTATGGGTCTCTCAGGGTAATGTTGCTCAAAATGGTTTATACAGCAGATTTCATGGAAATTACATGAGTTAATCCATCAGATTAATCATATGCTACCCTGGTAGAGTCCCCTTGAAAGCATCTCAATGCAAATGCTGGACATTTCATCCTGCCTATGTCCTGTCATGTTCTATAAATCCTGTGTGACCATGTGCACCTCAGTGAGAAACCTTGATTTCTAAATTTAAAGCAACATTTCAGGAACTGCCAAATGTTCACACTGTCATAGTCAAGCTTTTATCCGCATAATTGCTTGTCAGAAGCTTCTGTTTATAACTCATAACTAATAACAATGGATGCGGATTCAAGAACTCCAGGTTTAGTCACATGCCTGTCTCAGATATCCTGCCATAAAGTTTCATTATTCCTGTACACTACAGAATAGCTTCTAAGTAATATTTTTCCCTTGTCACAAAATCTGACAAGAAAAGTAAAAATGCTATCAATTAAATTTTTAAAAGAAAGAAATTAATTACTCAAGATAACATTTTGAGCCAAAGACAATTTTTTTTTTCCCCTTCAGTGCACCTGTGGTTTTTCAATGTGAAGTCTTTCATCCTCTCTTGCACGTTAGCATAAATAATTAGAAAACTGCAGTTCCCAGGAAGCAATATCATTCAGTCAACTCTCTTCCAATTCCAGTATTCTTAATTTCTATGAGTGGGAGGAAGAAGTTTTCTAAAACTGCTGGTTTTTCTCCTCTGAATCATCATCCACACATACAGGCTACATTCTTGCCTCTGTCTCAAATAGATACTGGTCTTTAGGATGAGTCATAATAAAGAAAGGGAATTGTGTAAAAAGTATTCCTCCTTCAATGTATCAGGATTAATTCAAAATAATAAGAAATGCTGTTTTCTTTGACAACATGGAATTGTGCTTTGGGAGGCGGAAAGGAAACCTGGCTACTCAAAAGAAACACACTTACACTACAGGCAACTCTAAAAAGTATTTCCTTTCCCCTTATTTCAGTATCATATGCAAAAAATAAATTAGATTTCATGGCAAACATGATGAACTGGAAGTAGTCTTAATGCTCTGAGGATATCTACGAGACCTCCATGAAATGATCCCCTACATAGCTATCATATATGCAGTTATACACATTGCAAGCCTGGCAGATTTTCCTTTATGGCGACAAAGTAGAAATGTATGGGAGAGAGAGGCATGATTTGTAGGTGGGGAATTGTATATAGTCGAATTGACAGCTCTTGGTGTTAAGATTCACTTATATTTAATGAATCTGGTTTTTCCACCAGCATTTCCATGTGTCATTTTAATGCACATAAATGGCCCAAGTAGGTCCATTGCAACTACTCAGGTACATATGGTTGCCCAAACTGGACTCTGGACAGGTAATAACCATAATTTATAGTTTTAATTTCAATTTTATTTAGTGGCCAAGATATAATATTTCAGTGTGATGGGATTGTCCTATGTCACTCTGGTTCTTCTCAATTTCTAAACTTTTCCAAGTTTGGTGGACTTGGTTCTGCCCTGATCTTTCCCCTTCTGCTGCAGAAAATATGGTCCTGTAATTGTGCTGCATTTAAGGGTTTGATTGGGTGGGGATTTTACCATGGTTGGTTGATTGGTGGGTGTATTTTTGTAGGGGAGGAATGCACACACAAACCAAAGTGATGCATGTCTTATAAAAATCTATTTAAGAATGAGGGTCATGCTGCCATGAATCATGTATGCATCAGAACTGGCAGGGATAATGATGAAATTATCATTAGCTCTTCAGATCCCTGCCTTGTATTTTTATCACTGCACCTCTTAGAGAGACTCTTATCAGGGACCAGGTGACTATTTACATTTTCTTTCTGTCTATTCACATAAAAGGGAGGATCATATCTGTAGTAAAAGAGATGAGGTTTATATATACTTATTTCTGTATGTGTTTGTACCAGATTTTTGATCTAATCAGTTTCATTTTAACCTGATCATATTCTGTGTTTAAGTTCCCAACCTCTTTTCTCTTATTCAGGGTTTAATTAAGAAACAATTCATGAAGGAAGGGCTGTATCAAGAATTAGAGCTGACTAATACACTTTTTTCTAAAAGTTTTGTTTAAAATAATTCAAATATGTAGGGTCAGCCCTTCCCTTTTTCATTGAAGGAAGTTACAAAAGAGAATGGTGCCCCGCTCTTTGATGCCCTTACCCTGAGAAAATGCACTTGAAATTCTTACTGCTGCCTGGTGTGCAGCAATGTTCTTTCTGAAATAATGTACTTGAAACTTTCCCTGGGTTTTTCAATTGCCATAGGAGGCAGATTGCCATAGACACTGAAATAAGCTCTAGGAAGGCAGATTCACATGGATGTCATGCTCTTTGTAATGCCCAGAATACCTGGTGTAGCTTTTTATCCAGAATAATTATTCAGGGGAAATTAGAGTTAAAATTATATTCTGCTCATTTCAAAACAACATGGAAGGAACATGAAAGCAGATTCAAAAGCAGATACTGAAAATTCACACCTACAGAAGTTGCCAGCCAGAATTTCATTTGGACATGAATCAGGGAAGGCAACAGAGAGCTTTTAGGTGACTGTCTGTGGGACTTACCCTGATAACATTCAATTCTATACAGTACCTCTCTATGGAGGGAGCGCTGGGGTTAACACATTTAAACCATCCTTTGCACTTTCCTTGGTTTCTTTTTTTTTAAATATTCTGACTAGTTTAAAACTGTTTTATTTTTGGGGAAAGCACACAGAGTTACTCTAGTCCATCCTCCTCTCTGTGTTTACGGCATCCATTCGGGAACAGTGGAGAAGGAGTAAAGAATAAAGTTGAGGTTTGACATTCTGTAGATACAAGCACAGTGATTTTTTCAGAGTTCAGCAAATAACTGGTCAGTGAAACTCGTCACTCCACAGAATATAACATCTTGAGTGATTCAACTACATAAGATTATTTATTTCATTAATGAACTATGGTCCTCTCAGGATGATTTGCCACTTTTCAGGCAGAAGCAACTCTGGATACTAGATGTAACAATTCAGACAAAAAAAAAATCTAAGAGTGGTGCATAATAGAATCAGAAAGAAGCCAAATGATGAGGGAGAAGCCGGAAAAAATAACTATATTTCTCAATGTCTGACTTGCTCCTGATTTTTTTTTTTTTAATAGAGTTGTTTTCTTAACCTCTGGCATTGTGGTTACTTCTGTGGGCTATTTCATCAGAAATCAGTTGAAATAAAAGATGAATCCCTTTCCTGGCAAATTCCAAAGCATGTGTCTATCAGATATTGTTCAGACTAGTGGCAACAAAAAATGTAAACTATAAAGTATTCCTGATGTTTCCCTTTTACAGAAAGCTCTGGGAAACAAAACAGCTGGTATGATCTAGGCTGACTACAAATAAAACTGATGATACATCCTAAGATGTATTCTTAGGAATACACAGAAATAAAATGAAGCAACAAAGAAAATGGAGACCTGGACTTGAACAAATTATACCAACTACTTATCTATGTGGGTGAAATTCTTAAAAACAGGAACATTATGTAAGATCTGACTTCCAATTTTCAAATATGAATGTGTTTAAAGCTCTTTTTGGCTGCAAAGAGTATGTAAATCACCTCAAAACTTTTGGAAACTGTATTAGGCACTTAAGACCCTTTTTTAACTGAAACAGCATTATACAAGCAACATTAGTAAGCCAAAATAAAACAAGGTATGAAAGTTTGTATGAGACAGGCTGCTCATGGGTAAAGGGTAAAGTGTCCTGTCCAGCTTTCTGTTCCTCTTCCTTCGTAACAGATAAATTATTTGCCACCTGAATGTAAAGAAAACCCAGCATTTTTACGCTGGTTTAGCACTATCTCTGCCAGAAGTTCTTTATTTAGGAATGACCAGTTTTTCTACTTTTGAAGATAATGTTCTGTACCTAGACAGACTAGGGTTACCCTTAGTGATTGTACCACCTTTGATTCTTTTGTGGGTCAAAGAAACAAAACTTGAATTGTAGGTGGTACTGAACTTCCATGGAGCCACACTGGGCTGCATGAAACTGCTGGCAACTGTGGGAATTAGAGCCAAGCACATGGATATCTGATGGTAACACCTCAGTTCACAACTTTTCCTTCACGTTGCTATATTTTGAAATTTTTGAGTCTAATAAAAAGGAGTCAGAGGAACACACTCTAAGATTTAATGCTCTAGTTCTTCATCTTAACCCTCAGTACACAAAACAGCAATCAGTGTCCCCAGCTTCAGGATCTGGGGTGCTATTTCTCCTACACCACAGATGCAGAAGTCTCATCTTATTCTGCATATTTTGTGCTTTCTTTAGGACTTACCTGGCTCCTGCATGTTTCATATATTTTATTAACCAAATAATATTTTATATCATTTTCATACATGTTTTTCCCAACATTGGCCTGCTCTCCTAGCCTAGTTCACAGCAAAGCCATTGACAAAGTTGTCTTTTTGTTTTTCACAAAAAGGATCATGTGGAATATAGATCAAAAGGTGGAATGTAAATTAAAATGGGATTGTACACTACAACACACACTGAAAAGGGAAGAATAGAAAGAATTCTGTCAGATTAGCAACTTTTCTACTGTTAGACTTAATTTGAAGTTCACTTACATGTAAACTCAATTTCAGTCCAAGTTCAGTTTTAAAATGAAACTACTGGATTTAGTGCCACAAGAAGAAAGGAAGTGGCTTTAAAATCTTGCAAAGGAATTAATACTATGCATATTTCATTGCATGAGAGTATATGGTTTATCTCTCCTATGTTATTATTAGGGCTGGACTTGGCATAAAATCCATTCCCTGCACAAGTTCAAAACAGGCTTGGTTAACTGCTGGAGTGTTTTTCAGCCAAGTGCAGAAGCCTAATTGCAGACACGCCACACTATAAGAAGTTGTTCTCATGATATCTCTTTGCAGGCAAAAGGAAATGAGCACTGGAAAACTCATAAGAAAGTCTGCTCATGTAACGTTTCCAATCTGACTTCCAGACCAAAGAGGTTTGGACAAGTTTTGGTTAAACAGACTAATTTCTGGATGCTTATCTGAACTGAACAGTCTGAATTTTTTGAGGTTCAGTGTTGGTTGCTATCCATTTGAAGAGCTATTGGCACTCCTATACATATAATCAACAAAAGTCTTTCATCCAAAATGCTTCCAGCTTGTTCTATTGTGTTTCCAGTTTGTGCTCATAAACCTGTAGTGTTGAAACAAGCTGTCTTCTGGCGCAAAAAAAATTGTATAGCTTTCTACCCTGGGCTCTTCTATGAATTTCTTCACTTTATACAGAAAGAAAGTATCTTTTGGGGATGCAAGACTTGGGGTTTTGTTAATGGGATCCCAGGATATAGCTAACTAAAGCACTAAACATACCTGATATGTTGTTTTCCTGCAATGGAAGCCAATATAATACCACCTCTAGAAAACACAGCCTGAAAAGGAAGGCATAAGAGAGCAATGGTTTCATTAAATAGTGTTTTCGTTACTGACCTGATGTCTAAGTTTTTGATCCCATGAAAGTCTCATGCAGCATTTTAGGTGAGTTTCAAATGTGAAACTTCTAAACCTTCATTTCATCACTTTATAAATCATCTATGATTTTACTGTTCACTATCTCAAAATATTCCCCATTAGCTCTCTCATTATGGTCTTCAACTAATTCCCCTTTCAAAATTCCTCTACTTAGGTGTCTCAGTCCAAAGACTTATACATCCTATTGGACTTTCTGTAGTTTTCTCAGATACTTTGGTAAGACCATCATCAAACCCAACCAAACTAATCCAGCAAAGGATCACCCCAACCCAAAGAAAACAGCCAGAGCTCTTCAAAGACAGAATTTGCTTTTTGATCCATGGTACCCTGAGCAAAGATTCATTATTAAGGTGTTCATGAGAACCAATATTTTGGGTGTTGGATTATTTTTTTTTCCCCTGAATATCTAATGTTGATTTAAAAATACCCAAGTCCATGGAACCTCGACAGTACATTGCAGTTTACCTGGCTGAACCTCATATTACACTATATCTATCTGGTTAGTTTGTTTCTTTTTTTCTTTCAGTCCATGTTGTATAAAAATAAATCTTTCCCATTTTAGCTTTCTTCCCCAGATTTTTCTCTGCTCTTGTTCCTCCTCTTAGTTGCAGCTTAACACTGTGGAAACTTGCAGTGCTATGACTAACTGCAGAGGCAACAAGTCATAAATTAGTCACTAGCAAGACAAGCATCTTTGCAGGCCCACAATGACTTAAAACATTAGACTGGTTTCTGGCCCAAGGTCAAGCTCCTAGAGATCATTGGGCACACAGATCTAAAAAAGCACTAATTAAAATTGTTGGCTCTTCACTGTCCACCTGTATGGATTCTGGTTACCCACCCTTCTAATGAGCCACCAGTGAATAGAGCCAAGCAGCTGCTCATGAAGATGTTGCCTTCTCTACTTTTTGCTGTGCCAGGAGGTAAACACAGCATTATGAATTTTCTTTTTTAATCTTTGTGTCCCAAGACATAAATTGCAGTGCATTACTTCTGTTTTCACTTAGAGCAAACCAGATTTTGTTACTAAAAATGTTCAAAACTCTTCAACCGAAAGCACCTCATTTTATATCACTCCAGACAAGCATGAAAATAAGACTAATAAAGCAAAAAGCAGTTCCTTGCTCAACGAACTGTTCACATACAGGCTCACATTTCTCTGACTACCTCATGGCACTGGGCACACTGACACACACCACATGCTAGAGTTATCAGCTCAAATCCATGTGAGGCAGAAAGTCTAGGGCTGTTGACTCTCCAGCATCCTTCCAGTGACAGCACAGCTTTCAGCAGCTGTTGTTGGACACAGAGTTGGTGGATTCTTTCCAAGGAAAGCTGTCTGCAGGCAGGCCCTGCTCAGAGCAGTAAATTCAATATTGCTACACTAAATAACAAAACTAAGCTTCCACCCCCTTGACCCCAGCTCTGCTCAAGGCTTGAAATCGTGTTATTTGGTGATGCACGTGCAGGCAAAGGGCAAGTAAAGGTGGGGAGGAATCCACAGCCTAGGTGATCAGATTCCCTATTCAAGGACTCAGCTTTCTTCTCTATGACCAGTACCTCGTGGCCAGAGCTGGTTCTCAACTGAAGGGAAAATACCAGTTGTGTCAATTGACAATTTCAGTGGCAGCAGCAAGCACAAGAGGTCGTTGAAAACTGAAAGTGAACACTTTTGTAGGTTATTATTAGTGGCTGAGAGATGGAAATGTGATTCTCTGAAAAATAACAATTTTCTGACTTGGTCTCTCTTTGAGAAAGCTATTCCTGAGCACTGCCATCGTGCCACTCTTCAAGAGAGCACAGATGAAAGCAAGAAGGGGATTTCTCAGGGAATGTTAGTCATTTTTCAACACTTAAAAAAAAAAATAATAATTTCCTGCATTATTTTCTCTGAAATGCAAAGGCACAGGCTGCCCAGTCCCACTTCCCTAGCAGGAAACAGACTCTCTTTTTCAGCTTAAGTACTCCCACTTCTTCTGTTTGGTGATTGATTTTGTTTTGCTTGACTTGACAAGACCAGGTTGGACAAATCTGAATTATCTGTATGTCGCTGACTGGATCAAATGCAGATCCTTTAGTATGCTTGTCATTTAGTCTTATAAATTACATTAATGAGGGCTGTAAATCCTAGCTCTGTGAGGACATAGCTGTACAATAAAAAACGATTCAAAGTTTTAAAAAAGGAAAGATGCCCCAAGAACACAGGCTGTTCTCTAAATGAAATGTGTTCTGTCTTGGAATTTGCCTGGATTTCTGCTGGTTTGTTTTCTAAACATAAGTTATCATCTTTAAAGAAAAAAATAAACTTACTCAAAAGGCAAATTTGTCCAAATGCTTTCAGAAGAATAGAAGGAAAACATAATTTCACATGGATGTATGCAGTTTTGCATGGGTAGAAATATGGGAAAACATGTTTTGCAAACCTGTCGTAAGAGTGACCTAAAACTTTGTTCTGGTATATTTATCCACAGATTTAATCCATGAAAATTATGCTAGCTACTAAGCAATAAAATAATATATATTCTGTTTATGCTCTGTTTATGCCTAAATAAAATTAATAAGAAAATGCAAGAAACAGTCACTGTCAAGAAATCAATGAATAGAACCACTAAGTTATTAACAGAAAGAACCATGCTTAAAATACAAGTCTTCTGATGTTCAGTGCTGCACGAAACACAAGTGGTATTGAAGTACATTCCCAAAATAGACTTCCTCTGATTTCACTCTTTTCAGAGGCATAGAATGGTAGTTAAAAAGTGATAAAAGTGATATAATGCTAACACCTTTTTACAAGTTCTCTTTACAAAGAATTTGGAATTCAATCAAATGTATTAAGTCTGAGTCTTATATTATATATCCCAGTTTATAATGAGGAGCTTAGCATAAAAAATAAAGTCAATAATATGATCTCAGAGGGCAGAAATTTTGAAGATATTTGTCAATTGGCTTAGTTTAGATAAGATAAGCACATTATATATACATATATATCACTCCCATGAAGTAATACGCATATTTTTATTATAACTGATCTATGAGTGCACAAAAATATTGTAAGAAAAATAAACAGCTAAAAGAAATTTTACTTGTTTGAAGTAAACACAAACGAATAACATGGGGATTTTTTTGAGATCATACTAAAATATGATTCACGAGATATGCATATTAATTTCTAACAATATTATTCTCTCTCTCTTCCTCATATTTCTGATGTTCCCTGATACAAACATATAAAATTGCATTTTTCATGATCCTGGTTTTTGATCAACACTTTTAGCTTGCCCACAAGCTAAAACTTGACTAGAGTCTATAACTAATGCACATGCATTGTTTGACTAATGCAATGACAAACTAATGCACTGGTTTGACAGGGCCACAAGCATTTCACAAAGTCCAAGCTCCTTTTGAGCGCACATGATTTATTCACACACTGAATGATGCTCTGTCATTTATGGCCCAGCTGTAACTTGTTAGACTCAGAGTTTTTCATCCTTAGCTATTCTGCATCTGATCTGCAGATTCCTTCTTTATGTAAATAAATCAGATGTCCTCTCACACCTCCAGCATTTTTTTTATGGACATCCCCCAAGAAGTGTCAATGGCTACAAAAATTCTTCAGCTTTCTGCACCTCTGTGTAACACTAATAGCCAGACACTTTCCACAAGCTCTGCAAAGGTCTTGCTAACACTTCATTGTCTGGACCAGGCTCAATCCATTAATTCCATGGACCTCTACTGAGGATTGCTGATGACCAGGGAATAATGGATGTGCTAGTAATTCTCTAGTGTCCAGCAATTAGTAAGATCTTAAGTGAATTCCTGCCTATTCTGAGAATTACTCATTTCCTAAAGACCTTCCAAGCTCCATTAGAAAAAAAGAATCTGAAAACGGTTTTTGTCATAACATTTCCATACAGAATAATTATTGTCAAAATGCTTCTATTTGAAACTGTGGTATGGTTTTTACTGTACCTTGATGGTTTTCAGAGCGTCCTCTGTGAAAATGTTTCCCTACCATGCTGACCTTTAACATTGCATCTTGCTATCGGTGTAAGGCATCCAGAATATTTCAGTTACTACCATCTCTCAGGATCCACAAAATAAAGTTAGTGGCTCTAATAACATAACTTTTTCTAAAAAAATGAAGTTCCACTCAATCTCCATCTTATACATTTTCCTACAAAATCTATACAGACAAATAACTAAAGCTGGTTGGATCCTTCCATGAATCAATCCAGCGTTATAACCCTGCTTAAAACTACACAGCAAAGAAAAAGGAAGGGTGGAAAAAGTGACAGAAAGACAAGAAAGAGAAAAGTCCAGCTCATTTCAGTGTCAGGAGACCCACAGATTTCTCAGCTGCTTGCAGCACTGTAATCTCAGATATGTTTCAGGAATGGCTATGCCTTGTAAAAATTAGTAGCTATAAAGGATGGCATCAAAATGTGCTCATCAGATGTTGCCACAAGTCTTGCTGACACATTTAAGTGTTTATTCCAAATGGGATACATTGACTGTGCAATTACACTTCACAAGTTCTTTGTCTTTTAAGTATTAGTCTTCCATGTCCTTTGTAATCTGATTTAGTGACTCCCTAGAAATTTCTATTTCCAAAGCCATAACAGTTTGTTTTTCCTCAAAAATGCACTACAGGTGTGTGCATCATGAATATTTTGTGGCCTCTTTGATGACACTGGAGCTTGGGGATTTCAGCTTCACGCAAAATTCTGGCAACATCCAGAATGGAAAAATCAATGGGAATTTAGTCAGCTCTCAGAATGGTGTGTTACAAATTATGGCCTAAGATTACACAGCATTGTCATTTAAAGGGATATCACTGAAATTAAATGAATGAAAAATGTTATCTGTGCTATTCCTTCACTTCTTCTCACAAATGGGATCGTTACCACAGACATAAAGGTATGTTTCTACCCTGCCATGTAGCTTAGAAATATTGTAAACTACAGAAAAAAAACAAACACCAGAGCCATGTTCATACAAGCAATAATATCAAAGTTTGACTAAAATTGTAGAAGTGCTATTTATGAGGAAATTGTAGCACAGACAAAGCAATGCTGCCAAGTTGCACAAGCACCCTATTTGCCTTAGTTTTTTACCACTGGCAGTTTTTTATCCTGGCTCTCTTAGTACCAAGAAAGTCACTAATGCTGGACTTAAAGAGAAGTGAAGTGAACTTTTGCTGGGAACAGAGCTGCAGGATTTCTCTCTCTCTCTTTTTTTTTTCTTTTTTTTTTTTTTTTTAATTATTATTATGACTATTTTTATTCCTTAACAAATACTTATAAAAGAGTTGGGTGAAATATGCTTCTGGCTATGAGGGCCAGTAAACTAATTTCCTGGAATTACAGTAAAACCACTTATCTCATCTACCACCTATCATTATCAATTACCATGTTACAAATCCTGGAACAAACAAAAGGCCGTGAATGTGGAAAACCAGGTTATAGGGCTCCTCAGACATTTTGTTGTGGCCTTTTCATTAAGTCCAAGCATAATTACAGGTATTAGTAACAAAGACAGCAGTAAATCTGATCAATGAAATTACATAATTAAATGGTCCATTGTAATTTGTGATGGCACCACTGTCCAAGAAGCAGAGATTAAAATATGTTAGAGTAAAGTGTCTACCTTGGGTGGCTGACTGGGACACTGATCATCACTTCTGCCATAAAATCAGCTAGAATTTATTACCTACAGAGTATAGAAAAGGTCTATCCTTGTCTGGATGCTATAGCAAAACTAGTTTTTGCTAAAATTATAAATCCTCAAAATTAAATCTTGCATCCATCCCACCTGGCAAGAATCCTGACTTTGTCACTGTGATCATCTACCAGAAAGGTCAACAGTTTTACTTTAATGACACACAACTTAAGGAGCCAAACTCACATTTTTTATTCACTTGTGCAAGGAAAAGTTCAATAGGAATAATGACTAAATGAGGACTCATTTAAAATTTTAGTGTTTGGGCCAACATCAATAATTTTAACAGTGGTTTTAACAGTAATTTAATCTCTGATGTAATTCCATCTATCTCAGTTGAAAATTGGTCCTGTCTCAAATTGTACCATTCATTTAAAAAGCATTTAAGCAGTTCTACTTTTGAAAAATGTGCAGAATTCACCTAAAAAATTAATCCTGAAAGCTAAGTTTTTATGAGCTTGATGGATGAATGTTGCATGTAAGCATCCATGTCTTTATACAAATACAGAGCTTCATGAGAAAAATCAGAAGGTTAGGTTAGATCCAAGGGAAAACATGCCTGATAAAACCTACACTGAGATTTATGTCTTTCCAGAGAACACACTGAAAAAATCCAGAGAGATCATTGCTTATTTTGACTTCTTGCCTGGTCTGAGGGTTTGTTATACATCTAAAAGTTGAACTGAAATATTAGAAACCTTGGTGAACTTAGACTGTTTTCAGCAAGGCAGGATTTGGGGCTTAGGCTCATTAAGGAATGTCAATCTGAAGCTACAGTCAATTTTAAGAAAATTGTGTGTCTGCTTTGAGGTTAACTGGCCTCCCACAAAAGAAGTACCCTGGATATACAAATTCAGGAAAAAATAAAACAGTGCATATAACTGAGATTATTTTAAAGATCTAAACACATACTCTCCCCACTGTTTAAAAGAAATATATAAATTTATAGGGGGAAAAAAGAAAAAAGCGGTGACGGTAAGGTCTGTATTACGCATGCTTTTTAAAATCTCTTCATGATATACCCAATACATATCTAGAGTTGTTTTGCCAAGGCATAAAGCTTGGCAAAACAGCTTAGGGGGGCAGTTCAGGTCCACAGGGCATGCAAAAAATAATTCAATTACCAACCCTGACCATTTTTTTTTTGTTTGTTATGCTTTAGACTGAATGTGGTTTTCTTTTCCAGAGCAGTCTTTTCCATTCTGTTCTGTTTTATTTTTCTGTTTAAGCAATGAGGAATGCATTAAGGGAGAGAAGAATTAATCTCCAATTCCATGTGTACCTGTGGGTACTTCAGTGCATATAAGAAAACAAAGCTTCTATAACCACTGTCCTGATAAAGGCACTTTTTTTCCACAGCTGTCCTAAAAGTACACCACAACTGCTCTCCTTCATAATTCCTGAAGGCCCCAATGCAGGACACTGGAATTCCCATCTGTAGAACACACACTTTCATCTATGTGACCATCAGCACATGGCGAGTGTGTTTCTGAAGGGCTGTTTCAAAGCCACGGCCATGGGACACCATGTGACCACTGAATCATTTTCTTCCAGCTGAGGGTACATTTTATCTTTCCAAACATTTTCATAGTTTGTGCAAGCAGTTCCTGAGGTCTGATTCAGCTGCTCACGATGTGGCTGTCTGCTTGTCTGAGTGCAGGGGAAGGTTCAGGATTTCATATTCCTCTCCACGCTCTGACTTTTAATCCTCTAAAATGTTTCCTGAGTGTTGAACATATGCCTGTTTGATTATTCCTGGCAAATGGTGCTTAGGAACAGTTTGTTGATTAATTCTAAGCCATGCTGTGATGGTCTTCAAAGAACACCATAATAATTTTAAGTAAGCCATAAGGAAAATAACTTTTTTTTTCATTCCTATATACATTCTGCAGCAGTATTTTTCATATTAATGAAAATAATATTTTCACAGTGTATTAGGAGAGATTTTCAGGGTATATAATATTCTTATCTGCACCATATTTAGTAGGATTTATTGCACACACCCTCCATTTAATGAGGTCAAATACACACAGCAAAGTCTAGTAACCAAATAAAATAAGTCAGGCAGATGCAGACTGCAAGTAACTGAATCAGTGGAACCAACAATCTAGCAGCAAATTATAGTTATCTCTAGAAGTATAGTGGGCTTTTTTTAGGGCCAGTTCAGCACCCATACAATATGTTTAATTTACCAAAGCATTGATAACCAGAGAATTAGGTTAATAGTGAGCACTGTCAGACAAACACTGCCCTCACTCAACCTCTGCTTTTCACCCCAGTAGGTCAGAGTGCTGCCCACCACTTGGACAACCGAGTGATTATACCACAGTGAGACAAGAATCAGAAGGTAGAGGTACATCAAGAACCCTTTCAGAGCCACAGGACTTTAGTTTTCACCTTATTTTGATTTCTTTTTCCTTGAGGATTCATTCTCCTGGTTAGCCTTACATGTGGGTTACAGAAAACTCTCTAATGTAATGTATGATGTAAATTATTTAGTATTAGTACCACAACTAAGTGTAGGCATACAGACAACTTTCCTCAAATTGTAGACTCTTAAAATCCTTCTATGCTTCAGAGATGCAGAAGGCCTACTAAGTGAGCCAGCCCATTTCCCAATTTCCTTTAAATGCTGGATTTTTCTGTGCTGCATTCAATCCAGTTTTAAACTCCCTCAAGTGACATGGCTTCCTCTGCTTCCTGCAAGAGACAATTGTGTACTCTAACAGATCTTTCTCTAAGAGACAAATGTTTCCCCTGATATTTTGCATAATTCTTCCTTTTTAATTTAATCCCATTAATGTAAATTATACTCCCTTTCCCTTAATTTGTATCATTGTTTTTCAAAGGAAACATAACAAAAGTTTTAATGAAAAGGAAGATAGCCTTACGTAAACAGTAAAAATTCATGTTAGAAAGAAAATTCACCTTACTTCTATGAAGCAGGGAATTAATATGATGAAAAGCAATATAGGACTGTAGCTCATGACGAGCTGCGGTCCAACAGAACTTCAGTCATAAAGTTGCAATACCTTCACTAATTCCACTACCTATTATTCAGGTAGGCTATAAATCTGGTAAACTGGAGAACCTTACTCACTAATCAAGTTTAATTAGGAATTTATGTAAGGGCTCAGCTCCAAGGTCTTTGAAGTCAGTAGGATTTTTTCCATTAATTTCAATGGGATCTGGAAGACGCCTCTTTTATACATGAGAACAACACTGCATTTGATAGTATGCTAACAGCATGAAAGCAAATATTGGGTGAATATCAAGAAAATTGGGGTTTTTAAAATATCTTTTACATATTTTACTTCTGTGAAAGTGTTTCTGATGAAATCATCTGCATCCTATACTTTTAGAGCAAGAAAATTTTTCAAACCCTCTCAGTTTTTACTTTAAAATCATTTAAATAGTAGCAGCATGCCAAGTGAAGTATCAATTTCTTTGACAAATAATTCATTTTCCATATGGTTTCAGCAACAAAGAGCTTTAACTTGTTTACAATAGTTATAAAAAACAGTAACATGAGTACCTCTCCTCAGTGTTACTAGACCAATTTAAGATAAAGTTTCACAGTCCACATATTATCACTATCTTTCTTCTCCCTTTGTAGTTATCTGGTCAGTTGAATTTCACAGAACAAGTTTTCCTATTGGAGTATAGAGGAAAGTGCTAATGGCTGCTGCATTCTACCTTTCTTGCATGAAGTTTAAAGATGTTAAAGGCACTCCAGCACGAGCTCTCGGCCAAGCCTGTCCTCTGCCTCACAGAGAGTGAGACTTGGTATTCTGAATGGTGGTCAGTTTTCATCCAAGCCAACAGGCTGATGTATTTGCAATGAGATAACATCTCACAGCTTTGCTCAGTGATGTATCCTAAACCTTCTAAGCCAGGCATAAATACCCATATCTGATATGTGGACCTCATCTCTTTGCCTCTCCTAGGAACTCTTTCCCCCTTAGCTATGTCAAGGCTGAACTCCCACATTCGTGCTAAATCATTGCTGGCCCACTTAAAGTAAACAAAGTAGAGATAATGTTGCTTTTCTTTCCAGCCAGAAATGCTGGTTTTCTGCTTAAATGCATACCTTTGATGGTGGCTCACTGGCAAAACTTGCCTCAGGTAAAAGAAACAGAATTATGCAATTTTCAGCTAAAATAATTTTACCCTTAAAGGGGGAGTGAAACAGACCTAATCCAATTTCCCAAGAAGAGTCCACTTGTGAAATTGTAATTATTTTATTGGTCTAAGCTCATTTCCATTTAAAAAAAAAAAAAGAAAGAAATTTTGACTAGGGCTTACATGAAGCTAGCAGGCAGCAATCTAGTGGAGCTCTGTGGCCTGTACGGGCTTCAAAACGGGCCAGCAGATCCAATGTTTTTGGAAAGCATATTACATTCACAAATTACATATAAAGAATGGTTAGGGTATATATATATATTTATAAAAAGATACAGATCTTAATAAGACATGAAGTACAAACAGTCTGTATTATTTCTACATTTCCATATTCCAAGGTGAAAGAGGGCAGTGCTGTCTCGTTATCGTTCTGGCAATCTTAGAAGTCAGTTTTACAGACTTGAAAGGAGTGAAGCTGAAAGGCTTGGAACATGTCATTTAATGGGACTGACTGAACAAACTGCTGTGAAAGTACACTGCCACAGTCTAATAAAACTGCATACCCAGCAAGGCCATGCTCACTACAAAAATGTTCTTTTTACACGTTGCAATTATGATGCTGGGTCACAGAGGTGGTGATGTAGTTCAACCCACAGTAATGACACGTGTAGTATTAGTTAATAGATAAAGTTCAATACATAGTTTTTATCAAATTAAGGTGTCCATGATGTTTTACTGCCAATGCAAATGACATTAATGTCATTTATCAATGCAAATTTTCTCCTCATGCCATTACCTAGAGTGCAGAACATCAGAACCTCATCCAGCAAGCAGCTGGGGAGCAGCCCTTCATCTGAAGCTCCTACAAAAGTAAATGCACAATATGGAAGAGACTAACAAAACTCACTTATTTTCCACAGTCATGCCTTTTTTCATCTTTTCAGTGCTTGGGAAAGCCCTGATGCAGTTTTTATGGCTCAACACTTCCTCCACTGGGCAGCAATTATTAGTAGTGCTTAGGAACTCCAGGTTTCTACACTTGCGAAAAGAAGCCATTAATGCCATTAATTTGTGTTTCTCATGGGACTTGAGCATGGAGTTAATTGTGTCTCAAAACCAGAGGAATCACTAAAAAAGATCTGTCCTGCTCTCTTAGCAGTCAAGTGTTTTTGCCAGAGCAAAAGGCTCAGATGGAGCAGAAATTTCCCTCTATTGGAGGTATGATTTTCCTGGCATTTGTGGTGATGCTGGTGCCGAGAGAAGAGATAGGTACTGGGTCGGTTTAAGAATGTGGTGATCCACCACAGGTGAAACACTATTCATTATAATCTGACTCCTGCCCTCTGCTGCCAGACATCAGTGAAGTTTTACCTCTTCCATTTAAAATTGAAGCCTAACCCAAAAGCTGGACACTATTTTCACTCCGCTTTGCCAGGGGTTCTGTTAAAAACGTTCCAAAGCTGCAAAGTTGGGATTTTTCTCTGCAGCAGTTTTATAAGCCTCTTAAGTTCCTGCATGGACTATAACAACCTCATTTAAGCCCCAGGGTATCTTCACTGACATCAGCAAATTTGGCTCAATATCCCCCAATAGATGGGCAATT
This sequence comes from Pardalotus punctatus, assembly GCA_013400915.1. NCBI lineage: Eukaryota > Metazoa > Chordata > Aves > Passeriformes > Pardalotidae > Pardalotus > Pardalotus punctatus. The sequence continues at coordinate 1,053,407 of VZTX01026579.1, read as the reverse complement.
TGTTTTCATAATAAACGATACCACAAATCACAAGAAAAGCAGCATAGTTGCCAAAATGTCTTTAGCCCTTGTAAGAAAAAAAACTAAACTCTGCTACAATCGAATTTTGTTTTAATTTTGGTGAAGTGAAATATTGCATTCTCTCAGAGGGTTTCTGTCTGTGATTCTATCAGTCTTTTGGCATTAGGGATGGTAGAGACTTCCCTGCAGTGTGAGACTGCAGAAAGCCATCTTAGAACACGAGAAAAAAATTACAAGAAAGATTTCAAGCGAAACTGAATATGAAAACTCTGAGAAATTGCCTTTATGAGGGATTGACATTATTAAAACTACTTATTTGCTCCCCCTTTCTCTGAGTTACTATTACTATGTGACTTCTTAGCCTCTATGGAAGAAGGAAAAATGTTTCTTTTTCCTAATAAGCATTATATATATAGCAAATTTATGATGAATACAGCAGGAAAACTAAATAAGTAATAGAAAACATACTTGTTTAAATGAAATGTGAGTATTTCTTATGTAGTGAAGCTCATGTACCTTGAAAACACTTCAGACATGTTATTTAATGGTGAGGTAGTTCTTCACTCTGTATTCAAAGTAAATATCACCCATAAACAGTTGCTATTCATCAAACATAGGAGGACTGGGTTTGGATGCATTTCCATGTACATTTCCTTAGTCTCTGATGTGCCCTCTTCTTAAGCAAGTAAAAGTGAACAGAGTACACACTGTCTTGAGAAGTACAATTCACTTTTCGAAAAGATCCCTGAATGCTGGCAGTGCCAAGCCCCCAAAACATCTCCCAGTTAAGTTTTGTGACAGAACTTAGCAGAATTAATGATTCATTTTCACTTTCTTCCTGAAAAGTAGTAAATAGCATAGCATATGCATGGATTTTTAACTGCCAACGATATACTATTTTGCTTGTAGATTTTATTTCTATAGGCTTGGTTTGTTCTGAGACATTAAAAACCCTCAAGTACAATTGAGATAAAAGTGTCCCTGAGACAGTTCCCTTCTGAAACAAACAGCATGTATTAGCCTACTGTCATATCATAACATTTTAAGTGTGTTTCAAATAATGTCGAAAACACGGATGAGTCTTTTGAACTTGGTTCAGGAATCAGTTGGAGAGTTTGGAGTACAGAAGAAAGGTCTGATAGTTTCATGTTTAAGTATAACTTCTCTCTCCTTTTCTAATATTGCTCTTTCCTGGCTCTTAACAACGCACAGGCTATTATTATTATTATTGTGCAGGATGTCCTGTCTGTGGTTTCAGAGGAATGTGGGAAGGACATTTTCCAATGTGTCTGTGATGCTCAGGACAACTTTCTTTGAACTGAGACCTGGGCTGTCATTGTAGGCAGCTAATATGTTTCAGAAGTCATTTTTTCCTGTAATGTTTATTCAACATGTCATGGTTTTGTTTGTTTTTTTTGGGTTTTTTTTTTTTTCATTCATTAGAGGGGAGCCATGAAGGTGAAAGTATAAAATATAATCTGAAAATATATTTTCTTTTTTTCTATCCTAAGAAACACATCCCTGACAGTCAAGCTAAAACAATAATGTGAAAACTTGACACATGTTTAAGGAAAACTTAGTTATGTTCTGACTTCAAACTCGACTAGGATTTGAGCCACTGCATCAGTGAGGATGCAGAAGCAGGTTGCCTCTTTTGGAATGGCAAGAAAAAACAGCAAATACCTGTCCAAGGAAAAAATGGGAGAGCCGTTATTTGAAAACTGACAAAGTTCATGTATGTATTAGAGGAAACTAAATGACGTGTACTTTCAGCCACGCAAATTACTCTACTGTCATGAGAAGGTACTCTAGATTTAAACTTGAAAAATTTGATCACTGTAGACCTTTCAGAACAGTACAAAGACGCATTTTCTCTGTTTTTCTGGTTTCCCTGATGTCCAGCTAACATAGTTCTGCCCTGTACCATTCAAAGTGAGCTGCCCCAAACTTGTCTAGGTTGAACTGTGCTTGCCTTTGTGTAAACTATGACATGTCATAACAGCAAAATCACTGCAGGCTTTCGGTTTACTTCCAGGAATGAAGAATCTTGCCTGAAACTTAAACCTGCCCAGTGAATTCCAGATGTCACCACAAACTGGAATCAATGAATCCAGTCATTCATTTATTATGTATAAAAGGAAAAATGTGTTTTTAAGAAAAGCAGACACGCAAAGAAAGGGAGAACTGCAGGACTGCACATGGGAGACTGCAAAAAGGGTACTATTTATAGCCTAGCTTGAGATCAAGAATATCAATAAAGAATGATAAGAAGCTAGCACTTCTTTAATTTGAGTAAAATGTTCATCTGAGGAAGCAGGATAGACATAAGAGGGCTCCTTTTGAGCTATTAGCTGTTCGAATTGATTATTAAGAGACTGGAGGGATGGTATCACTGCAAGCATGTTTTTAATCACTGAACTCTCCCTGACCTCAACAGTGGCAAGATGAGGCTCCAAGATATAAGAGAAAATACCTGTAAGACTTGACCATGATTCACACCAAGGCAAGGCCTTTCTAGTGTTTTCTTGAGAATATGAAGCAATACATGAAATACTTGTCTCTCTTTGCCTGTCAGGGTGATATAAATGAAACCGGCCACTAAATACCATGACTTATAATACATTACCCTAAAATGTAGTGGATTACTTTGAATAATTGGTAGATGCAGTCACTCCTTTGACTTTCCAAGCTGTTTGATATTATCATTAATTTTTCTACTGAAGAACATCAGCTGAATTTTAAAACCAATGTGGGGTGAAGTGAGGTTAGATCTTCCCACTGGTTGTTCTTTCCATGTTCCTCCCTTCAATGAAACAATAGCAGAGCTTTACACAATGGAATGCCTCTGGAAAAAGCAAGTGAGAAAAGCCTGGCTGGAGCTTACAGAACCACAAGGGGAATTGAGCTAATTATGTGATATAGCCATTTATGTTTTCTGTTTGATGCTGTTCTGTAAAATAAACACTTCAGGAAGTTACCGTTCTGAGCTTCAGTTTTTCCAAAAAATGAACGTTCTGCAGGTAAGGGGTCTGAAACCTACACAGTATTTGCTGACTCTTTAAAATACTCTAACACCAAATGAAATTAAATGCAAATTTGACCAGGAGAACAGCTAAATTTGCACATATTTTCTATGTAAGACTAAATGGTATTATGGAAGGTGGGGAATTTCTGGAAATGTAAGATTAAGTTTATAAGGAAAAAAACAGACTTCCTTGTTAAAATCTCTATGGTAATAACTGCATACATTACAAAGACAGATTGTGTTTCATGGATCAAATTTTTTAATACCTAGATACACTTAAAAGATATGTCTGGAACCTTATTGTTGTTGTATGCATCAACAACCAATCTGCACTGAAAAATGAGCAATACTTGATCAAGATGTGCTCCTGAATGTTATTTTGCTTTTTTTATTTTGTATTTGCTAATGTACTTTGTCATCTTTCTCTCCTTTTGTTTCTTCCATAGATACTAATAATACCGATATGGATGCTTCAAAAGAGACAAAAGAAACATGTCTGGTTAAAGAAACAGGGTATGGTTACAACAGCAAACAGGTTTTTTATATATATATATATATGCATGTAACTAGGAACAAATTCAAAAGTGAATTGTGCTAATTGACTACAGTAATGAATTGGTACCAGGCATAATAAAATGTTCATTAGTTTCTATGCAACAGGTCCTGTTTTGTAGAGTTTTAATTACAATATTTCAAAAATGTTAATCACAATATTTCCAAAGACAATGTCATCAACCTGCTGGTTTATTGATAATTTGATAAAGAAAATCACCCTGAGAAGATTTTCTAGGAGCAAACATGCCAACTTCTCCAGACTCCTGCCTCCCTAGGTGCTCATACTACATATATGTGCCGTTTGCCATAAACACATCAGCAAATACTCTGTATCTTACTTTAATTCCATCATAATACTGAATGTTTTCTCACTATGGAGACTTGACATAATAAGTAATTGCTGCAATTCTCTCTTTAAGTGAATGACAGAATTGGTAAATTAATTGTCTCTACAACACTATTTCACAAGGCTTGTACCATCTAGTTTCTTAGTTTGGAAAGCAAGAACTGGACATAACATTCTCATCCAAGCACTGTTGAGTTCAACACAGAAAACCCAAGCTAAGATTTTTGTATAGAACTGAGTTTCCAGTACTGAAGCATTTTTACTGGAAAAAAACACCAAGCATGATTTGAAAAGCTGGGTAATCTAAACTCAACTATTAATGAATCTGCTCTTAAAGCAGCCTTGAAGACTGATGTAATTTACTGAAAAACAATATAATGAGAAGGCATATAGTTATATAATTGTTATAGCTATGGAAGAATCAGATTTCTCTTCCTTTATAAATCTCAGGATTATGAATATTTTCTTACTTTGCGACAGAAAGTAAGAAATTCTCTATATTTCTCTTGAATTTAAACTGGGAAAAGTTCTTTAGGGTTGTGCAAACTTTTTGGGTTTGGTGACACATAAACATAATCAGTTCCTAAGTAAAAATCTTTTTGTGAAACATTTCTCTGAACAAAACTGCATTTCCTGATGAACTTGAATTTACATATACTTCTATGCTAATTTTTTTTTCAATTAATATTTATCTTTTCTCACATTGACTAAATAAATTTAATATATAAGGTAACTTCCTTCACATATTTTATGAAACTAAGCACCCCAATAGAGCAGCTTTGCTGGCTGGCATGCTAATCCACCTCCTGCTACCTGTGTTCTGCTGGCAGAGCAAAGAAAGGCTCAGACTGTTAGTTGTGGGCAAGAGATACATTTTGAGAGACTTCTACTGACTTGCCATCTAGAATCAAGGCACATTAAGCAGTTATTCGAACAGATTTCATCCTGAGAAGACTGCTTCGAAACGAAAAGGCAAACCAAATTGTGGGCTGGGAGAAGAAGCTGAGTTACTGTTGAATCCATGTCCATGTTGGATTGGTCTGTGGCTACAACCACCTCACAACCACCTTAGTAGAAAGCATATTTCCTAAAATATTATTTTTAATGAAATGAACATATGAAATATGGCCTTATTATAAATCCTATAAAATGAGATCCCTATAAGAACTCTGCTTTACAAATCAGAGATTATGTGGTTTCAGTTCCCCTGAGGAACAGAAATAATCACAAGGATGATGTACACACAAGTAAAGGCTGTTCTGTGCCAAGAATTTTAATCGACAAGCAGTTGTGTCAGGACAGCAGGAGACAGCTGTGTAAGCTAAAAAAAAAAAAAAAATAAAAAAGAGAGACAGATAATTTTAATGGAAAAATATAATGGAGTTTTTCTGCAATTGCAGCATTATTTTGTTGGTTGATATACCAGTCATTAATGGGATTTGGGCAGATGAGGAGGTGAGGTAGAGCTCACAGTTGTTTGGGGGCTTCTATAGTTTATTTTCAGTTAAGCCTGAGCAACAACAGGCACATGTGACCTTTCAAATATGTGTTGCTGAAAGAAATTAAATGATTAAGACCTGTCTGGAGTACTGATCCCCTTTTCTGAATTGGGCACTGAGACATAACCTTGAAAATGCCATTGCCCACCTCACTTGCAGGCAGACACCTCTGGAAGTCTAAGACGTGCTAAGAGAAGACAGGGAAATCTAACCTCCAGAAAGCATTTGTGCCATGACCCAGCTAGAAAATTTACAAAGGACACACACAAAAATGCCCAAACACCTCATTCAACAGGACAGGCAAAATGTGTAATTAGGTCCTTGGAAAATAACTGCTGTTCTTATCTGAATCACAATAAAACCAGTAAGTAGAAGCTGTCAGTCAAAGATGCTCTTTCATGTAGCAATAAAAAGGTCGCCCCCAGCAAGGCACTGGCTTTTAAGGTGTCACTCTGTCAGGACAGCACAGGAGGTGTGATCACACAGCACATTACACCCATGGATTTTGGTTTCAGTACTGCCACGTGGTCACAAGCACACAAAATAAAAGACAACAAACTTTAGAGCAAATTCCTGGCAATTCAGAAAAACACAACAGTGAAAAACATTCATCTTTAAAATAAAACAATCCCCAGAGCTTTGCTCCCTGCCATGTGTTTTTATTCACATCTTCTGAAGCTGGTAAGTTCTGCTTGCTGTGGAGGGGAACAATTTTCCTGACAGACAAGCTGCACTTGGACACCTCCTAACACCCCACACAGCCATGCTGCTCTGGGAACGGCAGGTTCATTCCAGCTGTTAGAAAGCAAGGCCTGAGACAGGGTCATCAGCAATAGGATGGATACTTCTCTCATATGCATGAAAATGCTTTGCATCCCCTCATGATTTTTTTCTCCTGGGCAATTAGGAAACATATATACTATTGCAGGAGATAACTGAAAATTAAAAGGTACTTGTCCTACATGTAGCCTAATTGCTGATCTGCAAGAAAAATCCACTTTCCTGAAGCAAGAGACATTTGATTTAACATCTCTGAGTAATTGGTAAGATTGTTCTGGCCTGCTACATCTTGTCTTCATTGAGCAGCACAATCCCTGATACAAGCCCTTAACTTGTCCTTCCATCCACAGATTTCACTGGTGTAGAAACAGAATACCCTCGAGAAACCTGCTGTTTATCCTGCAGTGGAAAACAGGCATTAATTTCAAGAGATTTCATTGTAATTCTCCATCTGACCATGCACCTTAGTTTACTTTCGAGTGGTTATCCGCTGCCCGCCTCCTATCCCTTTTCTAAGCATGGCATGATGAAATGAAAGAAGACATACTATCATCAGAATTCAATTTTCAAGCCTTGACATCTGTTTATGACTGTTGCTAGAGTGGAAAAGAGGAAATTCTCTTAAATTTCAAAGATAGCACCTGCTGCATCCAAATACCTGACTGAAGAACACTGTTTTATACCCAAGGACAGCACATATGGACTGGTTTGTGCAGTTTTGACTTAACACAGAGTAACGCTAACACTACCAAAACACAGAAACTGAATGACCTCTAGGTTACCAGTTTGAAAGCTTGGCATTACAGCACCATTATGCAATTTATCAGCCCCAAAATCCTCTGTAAATCAAGGAAGCAAAGCTTCTTTCTCAAAACCGAACACAAGCAACAGGCCAGAGACACAAGAACATTTTGTGTATTTGTTTTCCTCCCCTTACACTGGATATCTTGTTAACGGCATTTGGGTTTTAGCTTCTATATTGACTGAACTGAAACACAGGAATCTTAAAGTGAAAATTAATTTTTTATGGTGGCTACAGGCATAGCTTTTGCTTATGCAAGTTACTGGCACCTCTGCCAAGCAACATGTTTTTCTCTTTCTGGTTTAGCTTTGTTTACCATGTGTGGGTGTGCAGAACATTTTGTTGCAGCAACTATATCTCTTTTCCTGTATCTAAAGGAAAGTCAAAATCTGAGCTCGTATATTTCTGCAACTCCAAAACAACTCCTGGGCACAACAACTGGAGCAATGGCTATGAGGGAAATTTAGAACTTAGCCAATATATGTTTAGAGCAAACAGCATTCAAATTTATAGTTGTATCTTCAATGTTCCTCACCCCTTTGTTTAGGTCAGGACAATTCTAAATATGTTGAGCTACTACATTAGCATAATCACTAAAGAAAACGGAGAAAAACAGCAAAAAAGTCAGGAACTTACCATGACTTCAAATCTGATCTTTCTATACACTTGAAAATCTGATTCCTCAATTTACTATCAGAGGTGTTACCAAGCTTACAAAATGGCATCTGGGTATCAAAACCTCAATGATGGGCACAAAGAGTCTACAAAAGTGCTGTCTTCAATCAAAACACAGTAACAGTGATTCATAAATCTGGTTTTGATTTGAAAGTAATTTTGAATCTCTACAACTTATTTCATATATAAATACTTAAATTTGATCCTTCTCCTATGTGGTTTCTTGTAAAGAATAACAGTATTTGGAAAAATTATGGAATACAGCCCATTTTCCAGCCAGTGGAAGATCACTGTACTTCAGCACGCTACACTTAGCCTCGCTCAGAATTACTTTAAAAGCACAAAACAATTTATATTTTCACTAAGTAGACCATTCCACAGCCAATTTTACCATGATGTAAGGATCTCACTTATATATATCTTCAATGTCCATTTACTCTGTATTTAACTCTACCCCATTTCTTTTGTCCATGTTTACAGCAAAATAATTTCACCTTGTCTTAGGATAATTGCAACTAAACCAAGTCAATGGAGCCACGACAATTGATGGAAAGATCTCCTCCAGGTGTTTAAGCACTAAATTTTTCACTGACTTAAGTCCTGTTAAATTGCATACATTTAGCTTTTCTGAGTTAAGAAACAAAGCCATGCTTAGAGCCCTAATAATGCTATAGTTTGACCCCTTCCAGTGTGGCAGTATCTTTATTGTAGGATATTGCCCAGAACACCAGTCCTGGCTCACCATGGTGATTTTTGCTTTTGCAATGATATGAGTTTTCATAGGCAGCCCCAAACTGTGTAAGTCTCTTCATATCTACACTGTTTGACAAATGCATGTCCACCTGGTGTATGCTGAAATAACCTGATGTCTCTTAGTATTGTGTTTTCTCCCAAAGAATTTTTCTGTAGAGAACAAAATGCTTCAGGATAGTTTCTTGGATCTCAGGTTTTGTTTGATTACTTGTTTTATAGAAGAATAAGCTAGTTCTTTCCAAGCTTTCCTTTTTACCATGACATCTTTTTTTTCATCATTGTCTGGACTAAGCTTCAGATTTGTAGGACTTTTGGGACTGTTTACTTACTGAGTGGCTCATCTCCATTTCCAAGTCAGTAACAAAGATAACAAGTGCAACAACTCCTAGCACTTGCACTCACTACTTTCACTTGCCATTCTCTAAACATATTTAACACAGTTTCAATTCTCATTCTCATCATTTAGTCTTTTACCTAGGCTTCATCCTGCCTGTATTTTTATCTGAATAAAGTGGAATTGACTTTTTGTATACACTGTCATGGAGTAATTCCCAATGAAGTATCAAAGCTGTGTATTTCCAGCACGTTGCTCCCAGCCATTATGTAAAAAGGCATTGTTTTCCAATTTTTCCCCATCCCTGGCACTCCCCCAGAAAAGCCTGTGCTCCAGTGATTTAGCTCAATGCAAGGAAGCACAAACAGTAATGGTGGAAAAACTGAGCAATGGCTGTGGTAAGGAGAGGATGAGAGCATCCCTTTCAGCAGGAGCATGGATCAAAGTGATCATGCAGCTGGTAGGGGTACAGTCCCTATTGAAATAAATTCGAAACAACAAATCCAAAAGATTGTTTGTTCATTTGCTTGTTTTTACACTGCATAAGAAGCATTTCAACGACTGAAGGGTTTACCAGGGTATAAAAGGTACCGTGACTATTGTGATACTGCATCAGGCTGATGGCCCTTTCAGAACATGATGTTTTACATGGCATTGTTATAAAACCAAGTCTAAACTTGGAGCCTTATTTAAGGGAAAAAAAAGGTTGTAAAATCTAGTTTCTTACACGTCTTCATTCAAACTGACTAAAGATAAGATTAACCTTTTAGCCAAGCTGCTCTCCCTCTCCTGCACAAGCTTCTCTCCAATATTTATGATGACATAAATACCTTAGTGGCAACTCTACGAGAAATGCCTCTGGTTTTCATTAACATTAGCTTAACTGTAGCTTCTTCTAAGGAGTTAAAATCAAAAATGAGAAGAAAAACCCCTACAAAAAGCAAGAATTCATGGATCATGTTCTCCACAGGCAAAGCAGTGAGAGTTCATATGCCAGAGAAACTTCTACATTTTCAAAGGTAATTGGAATTGAGCAAAGCAAAGTGTTATATTTTGAGGCGTATGTCTCCAAGGCCTTCATAAAGTTAAGCTCTTTGAGAAAGCATAAAATATTTATGGAAACAAGAGATCCATCTTGTGCTTGGTCTAGTTTGTATTTGTCAGTCTATCACACTGCAGATTATCACATGCTGCTATTGATTATTTCACGTAGATCACAACACCGGCTGAGAGCAATCCTTCTCTCTAAGAAACTTGATGAAAGTAGGAAACAAAAGAGGTATGCTAAGTGGAAGCAGATGTCTGAAATTTCTTAGTAAGGCTGGTTCTTGGTTCATCTGCTCAGTTAAAAGGCTAGGAAATAGCAAGGGGGCCAGAAAAATGTAGGAATTAATTTTAGATGGATTTTCATTATTTCTTTGACTTATCTGGAGCAGCTCTCAGACCTCTGAGTTTCATTCTCACTTAATTCCACTCTTGGACCAATACATCACATTCTTTGTTATTAATAACAACATCATTCTTACTATGTTTAAGGCAGCTTAAAAAGTGTTACAGAATTAATTTTTTCAATATCCATTTCAAGCTCAGTTTTGAAAAATGGCAGTCATCCTTCCTTGTCAAAGTCTCTACTGAACAGGGAAAAAATATCTCTTTTACAGAAAGGTTTCTTATAGCAAGTGTGGGAGCACACACCAAATCAGTTTTCCACAGAAGATTATTCCTTGAAACAAAATTTTCTGCATTATGAACAACATCTTCTCTCCTTCTGTACTCGTTTACCTTCTTATACATCATCAATGTACTTCTGGGGCTGAACTGGGCAAAACAGAATATTTCTGATATTTCTACATTATATCTTTTTCTACACTACTTTTATGTCTCAGCTATTATATCTTAGTTCAGGATACAGTTAGCATCAAATTATATCTTCCTGTAGAGGAGTTTTTTGTTTTGTTTGACACATTCTTCTGAAAATTAGTAATATCATCATCAAAACAAACAAATAAAAGGTGTAAAATCCTATTAAAACAAACAAATAAAAGGTGTAAAATCCTATTAACATGTACGAGAAAGGTAATTCTGCCCCCCCCACCCCGCTTCCAGTTTAACTTAAACAGGGTAAATTTCATGAGCACAGTGAAAGGCACTTCACTACCAAATATCAGTGTCTATCTCCAAACCACAGAGGATACATAGCTACTCAAAAACAAATGAAGAAAATAAAGACTGTCAAAACCACCTACTCTCCACCACCATTTTTCTTGGAAACAAATGACCTGTTTTTGTAGAAACTTTAAAAAAAAATAAAAGAAATAAATCTAATTTGATGAAGGAACAATCTATGGAAAAATTTAGCTAAAATTACTAAGATGAGCTGACTGGGAACAAGTGAACACAGAGTGCTAAGGGCAGAAAGCACGAGGTAGCGCTCAGAGTCCCTCCCTCACTGCTTGCTCCCTTTTGCTGCAATTCCCAGCTTTCCAGCAGCTTGGGGAGGAGTCAGTACCTTCGCACTCTCCTGCTGGGACAACGTCACTGTCTGCTTTGTGGGGAAGAGATCAAGCTTGGCACTGCCTCGGGATCCTATTTTGCTGCCTGACGTAACTCACCCCAGCATCTGTTTCAGGAAGTCACAGGAGTAACAGAAAGCAAGAAATACTCCAACTTATTTTTCAGAGAAATCAAAGAACATTTCCATACGAGGAGTCTGAAGAGTATATTTTCAAGTTAGAGAATATTTGGAATACATTTGCAAGTTTAAAGAGCTTTGACACTGGAAACAACAATTGCTTTTTTGGCTTTCCTGATTATTCCATTGCTTATAGAAACCAGCCTTTAGACAATCTTTGTAAGTAAGCAGGGTTGAATTAAAGAAGTTAAACTTTATTACAAATTTTTACTCCTCTCAAGGAAAACAACAGAATCTTCTGGAAAAGCTGCCTGGACAAAACTGGAAAGCAGTAAAGTGTTTTGATGTAAAAGACTTTGGTTAATAAAACCCAAGCGAAAACACTGAAAAAATGGAACTTACTACAATATTCTAGCATGTGCTGATTGAAATGCAAAAAAAATAAGTCTCTGGAAAGCATTTATTGAGAGAGAGAGGTAAAAAAGGGATATTTTAAATATAGTGTCATATTAAAGAGGAGTTAATGTGAAATATAGAGCCATTACTATTACATAAATAGCAGACAACTACCAAAAAAGGTCTCTGTAAGATGCTGCTGAGCCCGAGCCCAGCTTGTGATGTTCTAATTATGGTAATATTCTGTCTTTTCATTCACAGGTTGCACAAAATGTTTTTAAAGTATTCATTAGAAGAAGAGCAGAGACACTGTCCCATGCCTGCTATGGAGAGACTCATTTTACAGTTTCTGCTGACATCACTCACATTTTGCATGTTTCTGATGAATAATTATGCAAAATTACATACAAACTATATACTGAGTGCCCCATATCTAAAAACAAAAGCAGCTTCCCTTCCCTAATCATACCATTGTCCTAAATACCTGCATTTCATTTGATAGTGACAGCATGCAGACCTTTGGGATGTGTGGGGGTTCCATCACTCGGCCCTTTTCATCCTGAAACATCCCCAGCTATCATTATAACCCTGTTTCCACTGCACAGGCCCAACGTATCTTTAAGCATCTGCATAAATAAAAAACCACTCCCCACATTTTGGAACTAATTTAGACATTACTGTACAATATACATTTTATTTTTTACCAAGAGTTTACCACAAAAATATAGTTAATGCTCCAGTCATGACTGGCGCTTACCGCAAAAAAAAAAAAAAAAAAAAAAATTATATCTTTTAAAAAAATATAGAAGATAGTTATATTTACATTTTCCATAGCCCAAAATTGTTTAAGCATAGCATTACATTATATTGATTGCATACTAGTTTTCTTTAAATCCCTTAAAATATGAATATTTATCTGAACCGGATGTGTGTTTTCTATTTTTTATCTTCAATAACATCTGTCATATTGCACTTAAAATAACAACTCCAACTTATTTGACAGTTATAATCAATCTTTATATACCGTTGTGCCCATTAGTTAACAAAATACTGCAGAGTTCTCTCTGAAAAGCACACCCATTTATGATTTATTCTTATATTCATTTATTTTGTGAGAAAACATCAGCTGGGTGAAATCAAAGGACAAAAAGACAGTTTTAATTAATGTCTCCTTCAGAAAAAGGTTCCTAAAGTTACTGAAGTGATCTGTTTTGACAGTTTCAAAACATAATAATCATTTTTGTATGTTTAAAATGATTTTTTAATTTGAAATTTAAGACTCAAAAAATATTGTGTCCAATGAAAATGAAATGTTTGAAAGGTAAAATATCTTTTCAGCAAAACGTTTTGCTGGCATACTGAGATTGTACACTCTTGTGTTGATTTGAAACAATATATATTTTAAAAGTATTTTAATACATCTTTATCTATATACATATATAAAGCGGTATCTCTCAGTATACATGTGTTCAGTATATATGTGTTCATATAACTAAGATGGAGAAATAAATATTAATATATAAGTGAGCCCACATTTATGCCCACAGGAGTCATCTTTGGAATCTAATGGGTTGTTTGGCCATCAAACGGAATCTTAAAAATTTCTACGCTTTCAGCACTCAGGTATAACAACAATAAACTCACAGATCAATTGGGTGCTACCTTAAAAAAAAAAAAAATCTATCAGTAAATTCTTTTCTGAAAAAGATGAAAGGAAATAAAGGGAATTTAAAGCTTTGAAAGGAATTCAAAGTGGACTCCCTGTATCTATCTCTGAGTTTACATTAAAATCTCAAGACACACTTAGGCCTCTGAAAGGGTTTTGGCTATAAATATAGATTATTAGAGCAACAGCCTAAAACTTCAAGGACTGCTGCTGGTATAAGAAATAGCTGATAGATACTTTAAACAGTAAAATTTAAGTGTTGGTAAGTTAGTTGATAAAGACCATCCTTAGGTGAAAGCAGAGAAAAGTACTGAGCAGAAGATTTAGGGCTTTTTACCAAACTTTTCCAAAACTTAAAAACTTCTTACTTTCTAAATGCGATTAAAATTTTGAAAACCTGTGTTTTATTCCTGACTTTATTCAGCACTCTTTAAATACATAATTGATAGTATTATTCTCAGCGTACAGCTTAGCAATAGGCTTACATTAGCCCAGTTTAAATATTTCACACAGCTGGAAGCTGTCAGCACAAGGAAGAGGTGTTAACAAGGGCACTGCAAACAGTCTCCTGCAAGTACATGCATGCTGGCACCCTTTCAGGTTTATTTCTTTTTAAGGTTGTGCTAAGGATGTTAGGCTTTGATTTCATCATTTGTCTTGGTTTTGTCCCATTTACTGACAGTGGATGATTCAGATTTCAAACATACTGCCCTCAAAAGAAAAAAATGCTACTTTTGTCTTTGTCTTAAAAGGTGGTATGCAGTGAAGCCCTCCAAATGCACATCTCCCCCAGTGCCTGACATGAGTTTTTTAAACAACGAAAACTGAATAGACCTTGATCTTACAGACTGGTTGTGGGTAGGTGGGGTGGGGAGAAGCAGCAAATAATTGCTACAAAAATATTTCCTGAAAATCATTCCTCTCAATTTTCATTTCCTTATTCTAACTTATAGATGTGACTGGCCTAGAATACCAAGATATTCCACCACCACCCAGAAACTTTGAGAAAGTTTGGATTCAAGTGTTAACATCAAATTTAAAATTTGAAATATGTATAAGATAGTCTTTATTTAAATATAGACCCAGAATCTGGGAATATCTAAACATAAAGTCAAAAGATAATCAAAATTCCTGCTTCTACACTGCTCTGCAACACAAGAGTCTGAAAGTAAATAAAATTAGGAAAATTCTTCCACGAGCAAGAAGCCTGCAGTATTTTGTAGCAGTCAACCTAGTGAAGAGTTTTTCAAATTAAAATTGATTGAGGGATTCATGTTTGTGCAATTTGTATTTCATCAAATGCAAAAATAAAGCATTAATTGACTTTTTTCTCCTATAGATAGAGGTCCCTTCAGGCTGTTTTGGTTCAAAATCTGAATCTTCATGTAAATGACACACAGTCAAAAACAGGTCTGCAGGGAATTCTGACATTTGACTTTCAACTGCTCATTGAAAACTGTTCTCACAGAGGCAAAGTTTGTAAACACAAAAAGTATCCCAAAACATTGTATTGCTGACTTTAGAGAATCAAATAAAAATCCAAGAAGCACTCTTCAAGCACCATGCCTTGATAGGAATTCATCAAATCCAAGTGTTTCATATACAGTTATTGAGGTTTAAAGAATAAGCATTCAGCTTTAATGGTGCTGGAAAGTTTCTAACTATGCTAGTTTTTATTTTAATACTCTTTTCTCCTAGTAGAATGGTTAAAAGTTAAAAGGTTTCTGTATTGTTTTTGTTGGGTGTTTTTTTTTACCTAACAAACTCTGAGAAAGTAAAAATACTATTTTATAGCATGTTATTGAAACAGTTGTATGCCAAGCATTTAATAATACTTATGTCAGTGCTTCATATGGAGGCAGAAGACAACACTCTGCCATTTTCTTACACCACTAGAGAATTAGGTGAAGAAAGTTCTTTTTCCAGCAAACCACATTCTATTTGTGCTTTGCCCCATCATCCCTCTAATGCCTGTCTTTTTCCCCTCTTCCCTCCCCGCCAGGCAGCAATATATGCCTGTCATAATTACTCATGCTGTCCTTGTTCAAATACTGACTTTTTTTCCCCCATTTCCTTGAAAATGTCAAAATATGGGACTGTTTTAAAGTTCTTTTACTGAATGAAACAACATTCTCCTTTAGCTACAGCAGCTAATATTTAGATCGGGAAGAAAGATTCCGGCCTAAAATTTACATGCAAACCTGCACAGGCCAGAACAGGATGTTTTAGGACATGATTTTGTTTGTTCTTCATTTTAATACTAAGCCTCAATGTACTCATTAAAAATTGGCAGGAACATATACAGAGAAATTAAAAAAAAAAAAAAAAAGTACATGCAGAGGACAACTCAGGCCTATTTTACACTGCAAAAAATAGAAACCTGTGTAGAAACCAGGGGAAAAAAAATCTACAACATTACAAGTGAAAAAAAAAAAAAATTTTACTATACCAAAAATAAACCTGTTTGCAGTCAGAAAGCATAATTTATTTTTTTTTAAGAAAGAAAAAAGTGTGTGTTGTCCAGATTGTGCACATCTGTATATACAAGTATTAATTTATTTTGATTTTTCTTCTTTGAGCTACAGAGTTGAAGCTTCATTTCACCACATTCAGAGGTGTAAATCTGTTGGGTAGTATCTTCTTTTTCAAAACTGTGGGCATGAGCTAAAAATAGAATTGTATGCCCACAGTTTTGAAATTGTGACTGAAAAGGAAGGAAGGTCTGTCCATGTTTGCAGGGGCATTGCTGTAGCAATCCTGCTCTAACCACACAAGAGGTATCCAAAGGTTGTAGCAAAGACTCTTTGCCTCTGATACAGTGGGAAAAACGGAAAAGCTTTCGGTATCAGTTCATTCTTCCCATCCATGAGTCCCAAAAGTTTGTCTTTCTATTCCCTGATGTGAGGCTTATGTGCTTAGAAGTATAACTGCTTTCCTCTGTGTAACAGTAAAATTAAATATGCTGTGTCTACCCACAAACCCCAACTTTCAATTTTACCCATTTTCCTTGTGTATGGAACATTCTTGAGAGCACTTCAAATAAGACTATGAACTTATTTCACCTTCATAGAGGTATTTTACCTTTCAACTCATTCTCTGAATGTGCCCAGGACCTTGTTTAATTAATTTCACCAAAGGCTCTATGATTCATAAAAGTAAAATTGTTTTCATACTAATGTTTCCTTGTTCACTGTTCTCTTCCTGCTTCCTTTGTGTCTGACCCCAGACAGTCTCATTTGGCAATACCAAAGCAGAATAGATTTGTTTTTCTAAAGCCCTGGGCAGAGCTAATGGTACTCAGATTCCCATGAAGAGGGTGTTACAGAAATTGAATAAATAGCACCTGATTTCCACTGACCAAAGACAGGATCATTAAGGTGAAAAGAGAAAAAAACCTCAGAAACCTCTAAAAACAAAGCTCTTTAGATGCATTTAGAACAGTGGGAACTAGACAAGAATGTGATAATATATCTCCCAACCAGGGGAAACTGAGCTCCAAATAGTTCCAGTCAGGAAAGCATACTCAACTTTGAACTTTGCTTTCAAAGGTGAGAGCTTTCACGCAGTGAGTTCATGTGAATGGCTGTGAATTCATGGGAAATAGCTTCTGAAATGGTAGCCAGATCAAATTTAAATCACTCTGCCTGTGCCTGAAGTGTAACTGCTGATCCAAAAAAGTGGAAGAGCTCTGATGCCGCAACCTTCTTCTTATCTATCCTAAAATCTTAATATTGCTTTCTTTGTGATATATGAAATTGTGTAAAATCCCTCATTGCAAAGCAATAGTTATGAAAATACTAATAAAATTCAAGTGAGTAGAGATATTGTGTGCCTTCTAGTTATTTTTCTAACATGGCTATGTGAGAATGTCAAATGATTTACATTTTTAAGAACTCCTGATAGCTTATGCTCTTAAGCTCCTCAGTATTTTTCAGTTGGCTTCTGAGCCAGCTGAAGTTTCATTTCAAAAACACAGAACAATTAAGGAGAAAAATGAGTCTATAAACTGAGTATCAAGAAATTAAAGAGTCTACTAAATAAAACAGTAACTACTCACATGTAGACATCATGCACAATAAGACAGCTAAAACATAAATACATCTCAAATTGAAAATTAAAACCCAGGCATCTTCATACTTGCTAACATTCTGGTTCCTGTGTTTATCTTGAGTAGTACAATTGTCTCCAGTAACCATTAGCCACATTCAGCAAACAACACAAATTTCTAGAAGAACACTGACTCAGATGTGAGGCCCAGACTTTCAAATTGAAATCCAAAATACTTCTTAGCAGTATTTCCATACTCCATAAGGTGTTTAAACTTACTGATCTCCTCCTGATTTGACCTGAAACTTTCCTAGGTGTTTGCTTTGTACATGCTTAGAACTGCCCCAGTCTAAATAACTCAAAGCTTATTTCTCACATCCCTCCCAAGATAGGATCTAGAAATTTGGCAAAGGAACCTGAAGGTCCCCTAAGGCATCCCAAACATTAATCATTATGGAATAATACCCAGAGCACACTGACAAGATGAGGTTCCATGGAAAATGCAGACTTGCCCACTGTCTTTTAAAAGGCTGGGTGGGAATCTGCACCTTTCACGCAGCGGCTGAAGGCTCACAGGACTCGGCAGGTGAGGGTGCTGTGTTCAAGAGGTTCCTAAGCACACAGACATTCAGAAGCTTTATTTCCCAGGAGACTGCCCTCACCACCAGCCTTTGCTCAGACACAATAAGTGCCAAGCCCTTCTAGAGAAAGGAATCCACTTCCAAACGGGCTGCCCAGAGTAAGCAAGGGACAGCATTATGTTCCACCTTCCTGGTTCATGTGGCACCCGTGAGAATTTATCCATTCGCCTCAAAGAGACAGAATTTAAACCTCCAAGGAGACTAAGCAATTCAAGACTCTTCCTTCTCCCCCAGCTCTGTCTCAAAAGAATGGGTGCTGCTTTCCTCTGGCAGAAAGGTGTGAAGAGCACCTGTGCCAGGGCCCAGTGTGGCTGTTCTGCAAGCTGTGGTGCATTGAGAGATCCTTAAGCCAGCTCTAAACAAGTTAGCTCAAGCACTGCAAGGAGTTATTTAGAGCCATATCAAGTCCTAAAGCAACATATTTACCTTGCTAAAAGTTTGTCTGAAGTAGACACACTGAACCACAGAGTCTGAGCTCTGTATGAGTCTGGGTGTTCAGATTAGTATTGCTCCAAGATCTTTATTGTTTTTTGTTGGTTGGTTTTGTTGTTTTCTGGGTTGGTGGTTTGTTTGTTTGGTGTTTTTTGTTTTTTTTTGCTAGCAGTATTACACTCCCTAATTAACCACCACCTTGTTTCATTTCAGCTTTGAGACACTGCCATGTGTGCAACATCGGGGAATAAATGCAAATTCAGGATTTCCACTCTAGAGACCCGAAAGCATATAAGTTTGGAGCACCAAGGTCATATATTAAGCCCAACCTTACAGTTTTGCAATTGTTAAGAATCAGAGAGTACCCTAAATAAGGGTTTGATCTGAGCTAAACCTCACCAGGAAAACCATTGACCACATTCACTATTAAGTGCATGATGGGGCATTTTTAGGAGGCAGTGAATCCACTCAGATGCTGCCAAGCACAGAGCATGATGGCAGTAGAGCTGTATGGATATTATTAAAGGCACATCCAGCCTCCTTGATCTTTATTGTTGATGTGCAAAATGAAAAATTTTATTGTCTTCCACCCTTCAAGCTGAAATTTCTGAATCAGTAACTTGAAAACAAGCAAATAAAACAAACCCATCTCAGCTTTGTGCTTAGAGAAAAAGCATGGCTTAGCAGAAACTTGTGAGACACAGCATGCATGGAACATTTCAAAAGCCGTTTTGGCAAGTTGCAAATAAAAAGATATTTAAAGATACACCTCTGGCTTATCTACCTATACACACTAATGAGATATGAGGAAAGAGAATTTTTCCTGTCCCAGCATGAGCACTCAGGTAAATTAAAATGATGTCAGCACTAATTCTTCCCTTAGGACTAAATATTTGCAAATGTTAAATATAAATTAAATATATGACATTTGTACTTAAAACTTGATTATAGGTTTCATTTTCAATTCAAAGTAAGCATTTTTAATGAACTTAAAGAATAAAAAGTAAAAGCAAACAAACAAAACCCACCCAAACACCAAACAGGAGAATATTTTCATTAGAGTATAAATTAAATGAAAGCTTCATAATACAGTGCTTTGTTCATCTCTGTTGATTTTTTACAGCAAAACATACTTATTTCTGGATGCAGATTAACTCCATCTCCTTTGATCATGAGGAAAGACAACTGCAGTACTTAGGAAAGCAATTTTTAAAACAACACATGCAATTTCCTGTGTTTCCTTGCAGGAAAAACGTATGTAATAGCAATTGCAAATAGGAATCAAATCTATAATCATCATGATGGGTTCAGCTCAAAAGACTTGTTAACTTTTGTCTTAGCTGTGCAAATCTTTTATCTCTGAGGTTTACTTTCATTGGGTTTTCCCCTACAATATAAATGTTCCTCCAGCCATCACATTTCACAAAATTCAGTGTAATGGATGCTGCTGAGTTCTGTGAAGATTACCTCTGACACCTTAGCATTTTTTTTTTCTCAAGTAACAGGTGATAGGACAAAAGGAAATGGCCTCTTAAAAGACATGTAGACGAGGCATTTAGGGACATGGTTTCATGGTGGTGTTGGTGGTGCTGGCTCAGTGGTTTGGCTTGATGATCTTAGAGGTCTTTTCCAACAAAAATGATTCTATTCTCAGCACCAAATTGCCAGCAGCCCCAGAATCTCTGAAGCTGTGCTCTTACCCTTGTGGAGCTCAGTGCAGTCAAGGCCAGAGCTTGCCCAGCTCTATCAAACCCAATGCAAGGTGGCATAGTATTCCTAAGCACACAGACATTGAAAATGTCTTTTCGATCATCTCTTCTAAGGAAGAGGAGAGTAGTTTTACATTAAATTCAACTTCCAATCCATGAAGAGATTTGGAAACTGCTGGAGATCTTTAACATCTGAAAATAATCCATGATTTAGTAAAGCCAGTTTAGGAGCTGGTTATACAGAAGAGAGTATAACTCCAATGAGGCAAGAAAATTTTCTTATGAATCAACAATCAATAAAGCCCAATTCTTCAGTTCACCTTCTAATTTCAATTTCTATTAATTCAGGTGTCTGACTGGTTGCTATAATACAGAACCGTAAAGAAGCTATATATATGAATATAAAATATGCTATTAAAGAGGACTTATCTCTGAAAATTAAATGATTCTGTAAGTATCTGGAGTCCTCGTCTAGTGATTTAATAAATCCCTAGGGAAAATATCAAATGAAGATCTGACTTTTTCCTTTAGTGATTATCTCCTGCCAGCATGGGCTTGTTGTCCTTTCTGAGTTACAGTAAGCCAAAGAATGGAGAACCAGGGAAGTGTAAAGTGATGGAATATAAGCATCTAGATAAGGTCATATCGGACAACCAATAACAAATCAAAATAAAATCAAGGTATCCATGTCTTTGAAGTGGCAGTAGTAAAAACAGTACAGGAAAGAAGAATATATTGAAAAACATGTACTGAAATAAAGATCTGAAATGAATCCTTAGGGTTTCAATTTTCATCTTAAGCGCCAGGTTCTTTGCAACAAGTTGGACAACAGGGAATTTTATATGCAGGCTCGTTTACAGAGAGTGTCTCATCTTGATTCCCAAATCTTGGTCCCTAAAGCAATAAAACTGGAGAGTAAAGAAAGAAACTCCTCAACACATAAACTAAGAAAAATAATTTGCTACAATTTCTCTCTCCTTTTCTCCAAGATTAAAATGGTCCCTCTGGGCCTGTAATAGCTGAATAGATAAAACCTTTGGAAATGCACTTACATATAACTGCAATGAATCCTGTTCCTAAACCTTCAGCAACTTACAAATAGTCCAAGGTAACATAAAAAGTTCAGGTGGAACTTCTTTTGCATCAGTTTCTGCCCATTGTTTCTTGTCCTATGCTCCGCAGCACTGGGCAGAGCCTGGCTCCATGCTCTGACACCTCCCTTCAGATGCTGACAGACATGGATGAGGTCCCCTCTCAGCTGTCTCTTCCTGAGGCTGAACAGGCCCAGCTCCCTCAGCCTTTCCTCATAATAGAAATTCTCCAGTCCCTTCCTCATCTCTGCTGCCCTCCACTGGACCTGCTCCAGGAGCTCCATGTCTCTCTTGTCCTGAGGAGCCCAGAACTGGACACAGCACTCCAGGTGAGGCCACACCAGGGCTGAGTGCAGGGACAGGATCACCTCCCTCGATCTGCTGGCAGTGCTTTTCCCAATGCACCCCAGACACCTTTGGCCTTCTTGGCCATAAGGGCACTGCTGGCTCACGGACAGCTTAGTGTCCATCAGAACCCCAGGTCCTTCTCCCCAGAGCTCCTCCCCAGCAGGTCAGCCCCAGCCTGTGCTGGTGCCTGGGGTTATTCTCCCCAGGGGCAGGCCCCTGCACTTTGTTAAATTTCAGAGGGTTCTTCTCAGCCCATCTCTCCAACCTGTCAAAGTCCTTCTGAAGGGCTGCACAGCCCTCTGGGGAATCAGCCACTGCTTCCAGCTTTGTGACATCAATGAACTTGCTGAGGAGGCCTCTGCACCTTCATCCAAGACACTGATGAATAAGTTAAACAATATTGGGCCCAGTATTGAACGTTGAGGGCATCACTAGTGACAGACCAACGAGACCCTGTGCCACTGATTACAACCCTCTGGGATTGTCCATTCTGCCAGTTCTCAATGCACCTCACTGCCCACTCATTCAACCCACACTTCCTGAATTCGTCTACAACGATGTTGTGAGAGACAGTGTCAAAACCTTGCTGAAGCTGAGGTAGACAATATCCACTGCTCTCACCTCATCCATCTAACCTGATCTATTTGACTTGGCCTTGAGAAGAGGGGTTAGGGATTAGGCATCTCCAGTTGTGATTTCCAACCTCAGGTACACACTGTGATTCTGTTGAAAAACATCAGCAACACTACTGATCCGAAAGCAGAAGATTCCTCATTTAACTTTTGAATAAATATCGCCATAATCCGTGCTACAGACTATGTTGCAAAGCTAAAAATGCCTGGGAAGATCAGAGAAAGCACAAAATGAATCTCATCTGGACCTTCCCTTTGCAAATTACTGGGGAATTTACTGTGTTCCCTTTCAGATACATAGCTGCTCTGTGAAAAGAGAGCTAGGTTTAGCATTAATTTCTTGAAACTATCAGTATTTCAACACTGCTGCTGTGCTCCCAACTAACGAGCCACACAGCAAGTCAACAGACTGTTTACTTTTGCATTAATATTTAACTTCTATGAATTAATTGGGAGATTTCTTGATAAATTTTTGGAGTGGTGCATATGTACACAAGCTATAGCCAGCTGCCAGTGTAACTAAGTTAAATGATTGCCCTTAGCAACTTCTGAGCAAACACAGCACAGTCTTCCTCAGTTCAGCCTGATTAATAAGCATAGACCTGGCTACTTCTCCTCAAGGCTATGAAAGCATAATATGAAGCACTACATTTTCCTCTTCAAACCTGAAAGGTCTTTTTCTTTAAAGAATCACATCCCAACATCCTTAGTTCAAGTTCAATAAATTTTTATGTGTTATTACTTTTCACTTTATCTATTCCTCTTATAGTCTGAGCCAAGATTTACTCTCAAGTAGATTACCCCCATTTATTAAAGAGAAGCAAACAGGAAGGACTGGATGTACAAGGGGGGCTCTGTAGATGTTTTCAGTACAGACTTATTTCATCACTGTCCAGAACACTTCTATTGGCAACCAAAATAACGAAATATGTCAGCTCTCAAACCCTACTGGTGGCATAGCACTCACAGGGGTCTGAGATTCACCTCTGTTCCCCCATATTTCCATTGAAACCAATTCACACAGCCTGTGTGCCCTCAGCAGAAAAGGCTAACAGCATTGAGCTAGCTAACATTCTGTGAGAAAATGTTGAATAAATTTCTGTATCATGGGATCTGTTGATGTACCTGAAAGCTGTGTCTGCAGCTGCCTCGCAGTATGTAGAGATCTCCCTGGATATGGAGACAGGACAAATCTGAAGCATAGAGCTGTGGTGATGTTCCCCTGCCTTCTGTGTATGAAACATGGAGGTCTTCAACTCAGTCCTCAGAAAGGCTACAGAGAGCAAATCCAAAGCATTCCAGTTTCAATAATGAATATGTGAACATTCCGCCCTTTGGAGAGATGAAGATCACACAGTTATACTAGAATTGTTACCATCTAAATCTGATTCACTACAGCCTCCTGATTTCACTTCCAGAGGGAGAAGAACTGAGTAAGCAAAGATGTAACTAATTGTAGTAAAGATTTAATTTCTGTGAACTAATACAAACATGAGTGTTTCATCACCCATTTAGAATCACATGCACATATCATATAAAAGGTGGGGAAACCAATTTGGAGAGAGAAATGATTAAACAGGTCTTAAAACTCTTTATCCACCTTATAGAATATTCTTGCTTTTGATTAATATTTAACAATATTAGAAAAACCTGAATTGAATCTACAATGCAAGAAAACATGTTGAAGAGTGAATGATGAGCAAAAGGGTTCATTTACTTTAACAAATGGTATCACATCTAATAATTTTAACAAAAAGTTTGTTGTTTATGACTGCCTTCTCCTTTGCACAGATGTGAATGAATTGTGTGTTTATTTTTGATACCTGTTGGCTCCATGACAACACCTATAACCGATCATGATGATAGGTATCGTATGTGAAAAGAAATGTTCCAAACCTCAAACCCAGTTAAGTATTTTTTCATGTCATTTCTAAAACAAGTATTTTTTCATGTCATTTCTAAAACAAGGAAAATAGCTTCTTAATTGAGCACTGAAGTAACAGAATAAAGCTGTCTTAAGAAGGTAAACTTACTATGGGTTTAAAGTATGCATTTTTCTTTTTTAATTCCTACATACATATATCTCAAGAGTTTTAAGATGGAAATGGCATAAATGCATGGTAAGTCTTCAGCTGTCAGTCCAAAGGAAATTAATAAAATTAATAAATTATTAATATCACAAAAAGTACAACCCAGTTTGAAGACAAAAGAGAAAGAAAATACCAAAGAAATTTCTTGGGAATTGTGACATAAAACTCTTAACACAGACACTTTCCCTTCAGCTCAGATGTTCTGGGATGACACCACGCTGATCCCCTTCAATCTCTGCAATGAAACCTCATTGTGAACATAGCTGAACTCCTTTCTGCCTAGTCAAATATCTTCTTTAAATAAGACAGACTATATTTATTATTTGAGAGCAAGTAGAAGAAGCATCCCAAAATTCTGAGAGAATATGCCATTATGACTGATACTGCAAAATGTTGCCTTGATTCCCATCCTGTGACGTACCAGCTGCCAAATCCTTCCCTGAATCTTCAGAACCGTAATGCAATGCAGGGTCTTGTGGTGAACCGTAAAACAAACAATTTTTCTAACTTTCAGTATGATCCTTAGCAACTTCACCATTGTGCACGGAATCTGTGGGATTGCAGGTGCTTCCCCAAGCAGAAAATAGGAATAGGATGTACCTGATCAGTACCACATCAGAGATACTAAATTTTGTAATCAGTAAGAAAATGAGCGTTGATGTCTTTCTATCTCTGGGGAGAAGGGACAGAAAAGAGATCATGCTCCCCACTACCCTTCTTGATATTTTCATTTCTTTAGTGGCCCATTACAAAAACTAATATTGTATGAACAAACGTACCTGGCAAATGAGCAGGAACTGTCCCTTGCACGTTTGTCACTGAACCATAGCGACAGGCAGCTCAGTCTTTGATGGAAAGCAGTTGTTCAGCCCTTTCTTCTACACTGACCCACAGGATAGCATTACTTGGAAGAATTCATTCCTATGTTTTTGTACCACTCTAACTGGGTAACACTGGAAATTCAGTGCAAACTCAGTGTTGATATGACCGTGACATCCTGGAATGCTGTGAATGGGGAGCTTTTATGTTAGGGAAAAACAACACACCCCCAAAAAACAAACAAGCAAACAAACAAAAATTAATAGTTCAAGAGTCAAAATCTAAAAATATACAAGATGTACTTCCATTACTTTTAGAACACTTTCCCTTGCAACAGACAGAAAATATCTCTGTTTTAAAACTATTATTTGGGGAAATTTAAATTTTCTGACTCTGGTACTATCTCCACCTCCATGCAATGACTTCTGCTTTGACATCCTTCATTGTTCATATCCTTCTCCAGCAGTATCAACTTCCTTATGGGCATGTTTATGTTTTTCTCTCGTCACTTGCCTGATTTATGCTCTTGATCTTTTCTCTCTGGTGACCAGAGACAAGACCCAAGGGAATGGCATGATGTTGTGTCAGGGGAGGTATAGGTTGGCTATCAGGAAAAGGTTCTTCCCCCAGAGGGTGGTTGGCCACTGGAACAGCTCCCCAGTGAAGGGGTCACAGCACCAGCCTGGCAGAGTTCAGGAAGTGTTTTGACAACACTTTCAGGCACGTGATGTGATTCTTGGGGCGTCCTGTGCAGAGCCAGAGGTTCAACTGGATGATCCTTGTAGGTCACTTCTAACTCAATTTATGCTGTGATTCATTTTCATCTCCTCTTCTTTGAGTACATCAGCTCTCCCCTATTTAACACAAATTGTAAGAAAATTATCACTGAATTTTGAACATGAAAAGCATGTTTGGGTTTCCTTCTGACCCTGAATCTGTAATAAATTTATCTGCTTTATTTTCTGTAGGAAATATATTCAACTATATGATTCAAACAGTGAAAAAAGTGCCCATCCATAAGACACCAGCAAACAAACAAGTAAAACCTAGTTCTTAGTCTTAATACAATCCCTCTCTGTTCTTTGTATATTTCTTTTTTCATTTCAGTCCTGTCATATCCCAGTTCCTAAGCTGTCAGCTATATTCAACTGCAGAGAATGTGATAGATTTGTTTGCAAATAAGAGCTGGTTAGCATTTCCAGAATCTGCATATTTCAGCCATTATAAATTCTGTTTGCCTGTTTCTTTTCAGAAAACTACAAAGACATGGCAAACAGCCACACCATGAGTAAAGCTGCATATTGTTAACTGCATCAAAGGAATGCGTCACAAAAAGGTTTGCAAAAAATACACACTCTTGTTTATACACCTATGTAAATCCTTTTCTAGTGGTTTAAATACCAATGATCACCTCAGCAAACATTAACAGGCAACTAAATCTGTCACAGATGCACACATACTTACAGTTAAATCACTTCTTGATATAGAAGAAACAAAAGATCATCATCACATACTCACAATCATGTTTCATCATCTAATTCCTTATTAGCAATATATTTTGTTGTGGAAACTAATCTTACTAGGGCTCTGAATAACATATGTGCTTTACTGTATGTTTTATTATTTCCTTTTATTTTTTAAATTTTTTTTATGCTCTATTATCTCCTTCTATTTTTTTAATGGTTAATGCTGTTACCCTAATTATGTTTCTTCCACCATAGTAAATATAATTTTCATGATAGGATGCACATAAATTACTTTTTGGAAATAGGCAATGTTAGAGAATGTACAGGAAGATTTAGAAATCATTAGTATGTTGCTATTCTCCTAATATAAATGTAACAAAACAGATTGGCTTTCTCCTCCTAGATTTCACAAGTTTATTTGTGTAGGTTTTTCTAATCCATTCCTGTAGATTCTCTTCCTTGACCATTACACTAATAATTTCCCTGTGTGTATTGGAAGTGGAATGCCCCATGGAATGCTTTGTCTGATCATCCTCTTTGCACCAAACCTCTGCCCCCTCAAAAAAAACCCAAACCAAACCAAACCAAACCAAAACAAAAAACAAAACAAAACAAAAACCCAGCCTTTGCTGACAGACATTTTTCAGCTTCAGTCTTGAAGCTGTGAAGACAGACAAAGAGATGCAGTTTAGTTTCCTTCCAAAGCTTGTAAAAGCTTTAGGATGAGGAAGCCACACTGTTCAGGTATATAAGGCATCTTCCCAAGATTTCAACCATCTCTTAAGAGTGAAAAATCCAATACGTTCCCCACCACACAGTTGGAGACAGCCAGGTACACTCAGGTTCACACCTCTTTCCAGCAAAATCACAGAGAAAGATGTACAAGAGCAAGATGTTGCCTTGAATCATACCCTGACTAGTTTTATGCGTAAAATCCATAGACATAAAACAATATAATTATATCAATAAACAATAACACTATATGATTAAAAAAAGATGGATATTGTTGTATAAACACACTTATATTTCAACATTAAATGTTACTTTGTCCACGGAGACAAAGGAGTCCAAATTCCACTTAGCTGATCTAACAAATTCCACTATATTTATAATTTGAGTACATGTACTCAATGGCACACTTTTTCCCTCATAAACACAGTTCCACTGCAGTGACAGTGCTACAACATTTTCTGCCTTCCATGGGATTTAAGAGGCAAACAGTGGAAAATCAAATTTAGGTCGCAGAGAGACAAGGAAGGTTCTATCCCTGCTCCTGTGCTGATGCTGTGCTGACCTAGCTGGGGTGGAGAATTTGCCCATCTATGTTTAGCTTACATGGGATATGAGCTGTCACTTTTAGAGAGCAAGGCCCCATTTGTTAAAATAATCTATTTCCACTCAGTTAGGGAACATTCTGCACACATTATGTGTACTCTGGAAAGAAAACCAAATATAATGATGAATATTGAAAATAGTAAACACACTTCCTCCTGGGAGGCTTTTGGTTTAAATGGATGAAAACAAGTTTATTATTATTATTTTTAAAACTTATTGCAAATATTATAAAAAAATGTAAAAACAAAATGTAACCTAGCATGTAGATTGCCCATCTAAAACATTTACTAGTGGTTATGGGATCATAATCCTTACATGTTTTTGAGGTGTAGAGCAGAGCTTAGCAAATATGAGGTACATTTTGTGTGTGTTGTGATGTTGTCAGGACATATTTGTTTCTCTCCTTGTTAACCACCAGGCTGAGACAAATACTGCAAATTAATCTGCAGGAAGAAGAAGGAAAGAAGCAACCTTAACCCCCTGTTAATGTCTATACACTCAGATCTAGTAAGAAAGCCATTCTGCCAACACTTGGGATGACTGGAAACCAAACAGCTTTTGTCTTGGATGCGTTAACTTGAATGCGTTACAATGTCCAGTAAATGCAGCTGGACTCTGCAGGTGTTTGTCCTATGAAGCCCCACACGTGGCTAACCCTGCCACGGCCTCTCTGACTTGTCTCTGAGCAGCTGGCAGCACGGGCTGGGTAGGCAAAGACTCCACTCATTTTAGAGCAACAGGGATTCATGTTCCAAACTGACTGACTTGAGAAAGAGAAAAGCCAGCAGGGCGCTCGGAGATTGACTAAAAACCAACCAAAGATTATATGATGCTGAGGAAACTGGTACTGATGATTTAGAAAGTTATTTTCTTCTACTATGAGGGAACATTTTAGCATCAAGTCATTCTTACTCTTCAGCAGTTGTCACAAATTTTCCGTCAAGAAGACCATGTTACGACCTTGGGTAACTGACAACTTTCAGGATTATAGTTCTATTTTCCTACTTGCATTTATTTTGTAATTTCAATTAGAAATTTTTTGGTAGTTTACTGAACTTGTACATATTATTGCTGTCCTCTCCTGTGAGCTGGCATAAGCCACAACAGGAGCTTATGTGCCTAGCATATGAAATCATTGTTACTGGGACAACTTGCATTACAAAGTCCAATGAGGTCAAAGAAAACATTTATTTCAGAGGTCTCTGGATCCCTACCAGAGCCTGCAAGTTAAACTGCTTGAGTTGTAAAGTACATGGTATCTTTTGGAATGGAAGATATTTCATAAATTCACATTACTGTGTAATGTAAAGCATTAATTTTCCTATTTTGGTGACATCACCACACTCACAAGGTTTCTTAAGCAGACTAGCTCCTCCCATAGGCTCCAGGAGTATTTGAAATGCCCACACTGCTCAAGGAATAATGAAGAAGCAAATGGGAGCCTTCCTCCAATGTTTTTGTAAATGGATTATCTGCCTGGCTGATGAAAAAATGTCATATGTGAGACTGCAGCCACTCATGCCTGAAACAGCTCATCCTTGAGCTATGGAAAATACATTCCTTTCTTCTCTAAGGCATGCAGTATTTGGACCAACACTTGAAAAATCCTCAGATAGGAAAACTCTGCCTTAGCATTACCCTGTACATCAAATCAGAATGGGTCTGAAATGACAACCAGAGAGCAATATAATTCATTCAGTTGAAGCCAATACCCTTGATCCATCCCATCTGGAATGAAGGACCTCACAGAAGACAGGACAAAATATAGAGAGATTGATGGAAGATCTACTTTCAGTGAGCAGATATCCATTCTCATCTTCCTGATCTTTTGGCATAACCCAGCATCATCTGTCCCAAGGTATGGCAGAGATCCAAACTCAATGTGTTGAAATGATTTAAATCATTCCCTCCAAACAACAGTAACAGGAAACCACATCCATCCCCATACTCGTCATTTATACTGTCAAAAAGACTTGCTTTCAACGTCAATCTGAAGTAAGAAAAGGACACATATGTGATGTGACAGGAGCATGGAGATGGCACCCAGCCCTGCTTGTGTGCTTTGAACCACACAGACAGTGCTGATCAGTGTCTGAGTATGCAGTGCAGGACTGCTGCAAAATGTCTTTTGCTACCACACACTTGTACAGCCACATCTATTCCTTATATATTTATCGTCTTCACATGAGAGAAAACCCTTGCAACTTCTCCTTAGTTACATGCAGTATTGGTACCTCCTGTCTCCACCTCGATGCACAATGCTATTAAAAGTGTCTCTCAGTACAGCACTTCAGCAACGTGTGTTCCAACAAATCCACCACAGCTGTTCTCCATGTTCTACGTTGGAAACCCTCCTTGAAATCAAATGAAGTTTTGCTTGCAAAACTAAATGAAGTGTGACAAAGATAATATTAAAGGCTGCTTACAGAATGGGAACAGATGCTGAGTAAAGGCAAATACTTGTGAATTTTCTATCACTGTTCCTCCTATGCAAAGGTACAGCTTGTTTGTGCTGAAAGTAAAGATTTTGGAGGCCAGTCCCAACTTGGAGAATGAGTTCCATCAGGAACTATGACTCATCACAAGCATTTCCACCTCTCTTTCCAAATGCATGACATCTTCCTTGTCCTGGCCTTCTCTAACTTACAGCTTATCCATTTTTCAAACAGATTTATTGCTTTTAAAAATAAATTCTACCGAAACCAAACACTACACTGTCCAGTTAATTTTCAGCTCAGGGAAAAGGTGAGAGAAAGGCCAAAATACACGTCATGGACACAACATTTAACACCTATCTAGAAAGCAGTGCAAATTATTTAGAAATGAAAGCAGCATTAAAATATTTTGTAAAAGAAATATGTTAAGATCCTCTGCTGTAACATAGGTAAAGCAATTTAATTGCATGAAGTTATGCTTACCTCCTTAGTGACAGGCACTGCTGTGTCCTATTCTCCTTCATATTATTGATATATATTTTACCCACTACCTAACGGATAATTCTGAAAGACAGCAATTATTTAAAGAGTATTACACTCACTTTGTGGCTAAAGTTTATTTTTATTTATTTATTGAAACTGAGCCCTGGCTTTTGCATCTGCTTTGTAACCTACCAAAACATGTTTTTCACAGAAATAAAATCATTATTTTGCATCTTCAAATTGATTTTATATTTCAACAAGTCCATTTATTTGGTTTTGAATGTTTCAACACTATGATCATAAATTAGAAAACTTTATTTTCCTCCTAAAAAATTGTCCCTCTCCATAAATACTAGCCAGAAATTAACACCAAATGTCTTTTTTTTTTTTGTCATAACAACCACATGGAATTTTCTGAGATATTTTTATTTTATAAACACAAAAACCTAAAAATACTTATAAAGAATAAAACACACAATGGCACATCATGACATAGTATGTCCAATTAGACTGCCAGGGACATTTTTTGAATGGATCATTTCTATAACCTAACTTTTCATTGCATGTAAGTGCACAAATGGATTACAAAAACCTCCAACAACGAAACACTGGGAATAATAATGCAGAGAAAATAATTTATCACTGTGCAATAATTTTACAAAAACATGTCCTCTCAGGACCCGTTTTTCTGCATGCCCAAGCAGAAGGAGCTGACTGATAAACCAGGTCTTGTGGAAGAGGTGCCAGTACTATAATGGATAGCTATACCTTGACATCTGCATTCTATATTGTCTTATGGCTTGAACATCCTTCTAGTTTATTATATATTTTTATATACTAATATATATTTAAGAAGAAGAAAATATATAAGGCAGAAAAGCAATGGCAAGCAGAAGTATGTTTGTCCAGGCCCCAGGTGAATATTAATGTCAAATGAAGCAGGGCTTCATTAGCATCCAGGTATATGTAATTTTTGTGCTGTTCTTTAGTGTGTGCTGCTGGAAGAGGATGAAAACGACTGATTACCTCCATTCAGAGCCACAGAGATCACACTACTTTACTAATCTCTTGTGTTCCCTGTCCGAGAAATACAAGAATGAAATCTCTTGTGTTTAGGAAATCAAGACCACATTCCACCAATACATTTTAGCACCAGCTGCTTTCCTGGTGGAGTTGGTTTTTTTGTTTTGTTGTTTGCTGTTTTGGTTTTTTTCTCTGTAATATAACAGTATGTCAGAATTTTCAAACATAGAACAATCTTTCTGAAATCAGAGAGACTGATAAGAGATATAACCTTCAAAATATCAACATATTGTGTTACT
The DNA here is from genome assembly GCA_013400915.1 of Pardalotus punctatus. Taxonomy (NCBI): domain Eukaryota; kingdom Metazoa; phylum Chordata; class Aves; order Passeriformes; family Pardalotidae; genus Pardalotus; species Pardalotus punctatus. Next base: position 1,021,073 of record VZTX01026579.1, on the reverse strand, counting down.
GAATTATGTTTGTTCTGAGCTAGCAGTCAAACAAAATACACATAGGCAGCATTATGGAATGGGTCGCAGCAGTACGCCAACTACAAATCAAACCTATCAAAGCCAGAGAAAGAAAATAAAGTGCCTTTACAGGATTCCTCTTTATCTTTGAGAAGGTAAATAAAATCGATCACCCCTACATAACTGCCAAAAAATGAGCAGCTACATCAGGATAATACTGTAAGAGCAAATTTTTAAACATACACATCCAAGTAGAGAATTTTATCATAAATGCTTACATACTCCAGGAGCTGATCAAAGACCTACTGTCATTTATCTACTCTGACTTGAGACTTCATGAAAACTGCTCTTTATTTAAACAGAGTAAACTGCTTTATATTGACAGGCATTCTGTGTACTTCAGCCTTGGCTAGACTGGATCTTTTAAAAGCATCTGCTCCTTCTGATTTAGATGGAAGTGGAATCCTCCACTGGTAATGAATGATAGTGTCTCCACTAAGAACAGTGGGTCATAAAAATGCCCTGGCTGCTCATGTTGACATCTCAGAGAGGTTTCACTGTTGACCTTTAACTACATAAAATTTAAATGCTGCTATAGAGAAGGGAATAATAGCCACCAAAAAAAATCTAAACACCTGCAAGCCGATTTCTCCAAAGGTGAACTTAAGTGTTTTCTGAGAAGTTAACATCCACCTCCAATATCAGGAAGACAACTTAAGCAGCTATCCAAATGTTAATTCATCTACCAACATTTCCAAGGAGAGTAAAAAATTTTAATAAGCCAAGTCCCAAAGCTCCCACTGCCTCAAATACACATCAGAAAATTCTTAAACAGTATCATATGATGCTAGCCAAGTTGCTTTACAGGGGATTTAAACATGCCTTAGGACTATCTGCAGGCACGGAATACCTGAGCAAACTGAGCAGTCTAAAATGCTTCAGCTTCCTCTTGCTCTCTGTAAAAAGTGTTTCATGAATGCAGATGAGCATTTGCATCTTTACACAAAGTACAAAAGCAACATGGGAATTTGAATCCATTTCTCAGACTTGGGGTTACATCTTCTACAGGTGTTTTTCTTTTTGAATCTAAGAACTAGGAATCACTCCTGATGTAGGTGCAGTTTGTTACCTCATGCATACGGAATATTTCAAAGTTAGCTGTGGCCAAAAATACCTCACAACGCCTCTGCTGTTAGTTACATCTGCACAAAACGATGGGCTGTATGGACAAAAGTATTGCAACAGACAGTTAATTCTCAGTGGTGACTGAGATTCGGTTTTATACTGTACAAGTGAAGCAAATGGGAGCAATAAACCTCTGTGGGTTTCTCAGGTATTGAGCCTGGCTACACAAGACCGGACCCATTGTTTACTAACCATAGATGGGGAAAGAATGGGCAAAGTTGTGGCCTGACTCTCTGTTACTCATACAAAATGAATAGAAATTAACCTAAAAGTAGCTGAATTTGTGCAGATCAAAACTTCAAGAGAAAAGTGAAAGGGGAGGGAGGCTCAAGAGGTTTCTATGCCACTGGACTTCCACAGCTCTTTCATATACTCTGATCCTTGCATGATGCTCTGCTCTTTGCCTTTTCCATCAGTGAAATCCATACTAGCCTGGGCACATGGACCTACTTCTGTAAAACATTATGTAAGCAGCTTTTTTCCTGTGAATCTTGTTATTAACAGCAATGGGATTGTTTGTGTGAATATTTTCTAGTGTACATCAGCAATTTTACAGACAGTCTCTCAGAATAAGCCATTAATTTCTTGCCAATGTGCTTGTTATAATTTTCTAATCAGCCAGAGACTATAAATTCTATTTTAAACTCACTTCCAGATCTAAAAAAAAAAAAAAAAAAAAAAAAGTTGAAACCAGCCACATTTCTCTCTACATAGTGCAATCAGGTTTCTATTACTTTATAAAATGGTTCACATTAAAATGAATGGTTCATATTCTAAGAGATTACAGGATAATTTTGTAAATTTAATTACAATGAAGAGACTTAACATTCTTGAGTATTTTCACAAAATATAAAGGGACCATTGTAAGACCCTATGGATAAACTGTATGTAAACACAGAACTTCCCTGACCACCCAGAGAAACACCTTGAACAAACTGTTAATCAGTAACTTAAGAAATTTGACCTTTTTTCCACGAGTGTTAACATTAAAATGATTTTGATCATAAAATAAAAAATTCCATGCATATTATTATAATACTGATGTAATTATCACAATAACATAACTTAATACCCAAATCTGCTGACATAGAGAGCATATTTTTATCTCAGTAATTTCATCAATCTGGTCAGTATTTATCCAATACTTATCTGGAAGCTTTGGCCCATATTAATGATCTGAATTGACTTATTCCCATGGAAGAGATCTCCTGGCAACACAGCTCATAAAAAATCCTGTTGTCAAGAATTTATTCAAGAGTAGACAAACATGAAGTGATAAACTGATTAACTTGACTACAGCTCTGTGAGGATGTCACTCGTATGGACTCAACAGAAATATAGCTATATTTGCTCAAGTGCTTAAAAACATTCACTGTAGGAATATGTGACAGCCTTCTCAATGGTCTCAAGATCTCAACCACTCAAATGTTTCTTATAAAAGTTTACCTAACAAATAAGAGAAGGTGCCCAACTGTGCTAACATTGAAACCTTCCTTTGCTAAGGCAAGAGTATCTAAAGAAAAGGTATTTTCCTCTTGACAATGCTGAAAGCAGTACTGAAGTGTTCTGAAAGCTGGTTTTGAATCCAATCTATTAACTTGCATTAGTGAGCAACAGCTAATGGCAACTAAGCCTTAACATTATCTTTGTTTAGTCTTACATGCACAAATATTTACTTGCTAAATGCTTTCATAGGTCTTTTGTTTTGTTGACTATATATTAGACCGTTAGGATAAAAGATATTAGCATTTTAATCACATTAATTTAAGAAAGCTTTAATCACTTACTTATCTCTTGCTATTGTGTGAGGGTCAGTAAATAAAGTGTTACAATAGGTGGACTTTGACCTTATAATTCTGAAGTTCTTGGATTTTTTTCCTAGTTTGTTACCAGGTGGAATGAAGTGAAAACTTACGATATTGTTCCAACTTCTTAAGGGCTTTACCATAGGAAACAGAAGATACAAATGTCCAAGTCTTACACCCTTTGGAAGCAGTAAACACAACCCAAAACTAATAAGAATTTTCATAACAGCCTTGCAAGGTCCTCATTGTGCTCCATCTCTACACAAGTGCAAGGGATAAGAGAGATTTAAGCATCTGGCCATGTTTCTACATACATTAAGAATGGAGATGTTTAAGACTAAATAAAATATTTTTAATTTAAGAAAAAGCATCAAAATATTCAAGTATCAGATCCAGATAAAATGCAAAGGCCAAAACTCTCATCTTTGAAGCTATGATACAGAAATAGAGCCTATAAAGCAAAAATTCTTCATGCACAAGTTAAATGAAGCTCAGTAGGTGATACTGTTATACAGCTCAGTTGTGACTACAGAACTGAAGCCCCCCGTACCACTACAGGCTCTGTTCAATCCTTTGCTGCACTATACAAAGAGCCTAATTCAAACTTTTATTTCTGCAGAAGTTAGAAGTGCAAAAGTGACGGGAGTTTAGTCTGGGTTAAGGAATCAAATTAATAATGCATGTCAATTTAGCAGATTCTCAGAGTTCTACAAACCAATCAATCTGTAAAAAAATGTTCAATAAATTTAAAGATGTTTTTAAGGGATGGTGTGGGCTACCTGTATTACATCAAGTGCTAGACTCTGAGAGTCCAAACTAAGGTATTTTTTGGCAAAGGTAGGTATAGATGGAGGCATTTGAATCTTAGAAATGTTATACAGCATTTGAAATAATAAATTCTTCAGGAATTCAGTTATATTTTTAATTCTTTCGTTGCTTTCTGTTTTGTTTCTCTGCCTTTAATACACTTATGATGCAGACATGTTTGGGAGACTTCATATACTCAGGGTTTTAAGCTGTGCTTTAGAAAGTAAACTTGACATATTCCAGTGATATACATAATAGATCAAGGAAAACTTTGTATTATGAGAATAGGAGAGTCTGTATTTTTGTGGAATATTCTTGAGGAAAGTGTTATCCATGCAACATAGCTGCCCTCAGCAGAAGTCTGTGTTTAAGCCTATCCTGCCACATGCTAAACAGACTTAGACATCTCTATAGTCTTTTTTTTTTTACTGTTTGTCGCCAGATAAACATTTATTAGTATCAGAACAAATTTCTATATCAGCAGAATTCAGATAAATATAAATAATTTTTCCTGTAGACAACGAGCAAAGAGGTTCAACAGCCAAATGAAATGGCATCAAGATCACATATCTAATCAATAAACTTTTATATGTTTTCATTAGAGCTCAAAGAAAAATAGCAGAAGCATAAAGAATGGAGATAAATTAGCCAGTTCTGCTTGGCTGAAAGAAAGGAAAAGGACAAAGTGCCAATGGAAAGAATTTCCTTAAGGGAATTAATCTTGCACATCTCAGTTATTCGAAAATTACTAGACAAAACCATTGCAATTATGTATAATTTGCTGCTTATTATTATTGCTGTTACTACTGTTTACCAAGAGAAGTTATTTATACTGCTTTTTGACTATCAGGAGCTTTTCAGCAAATGGTGTGAAAACAAAAGATTGCTAAGAGTGAAACCAGCTTTGTGCAAAGGGCTGTCAAACCACATGGGGAATACAAGGAGGAAAACAAAAAGAAAAAATCCCCTTGTAACTCCTTTCAGTTGCAGTAATTTTATGTGCTGTTGCAACTTCTTTACAATGTGAAATGAGAGGGAAGTGTGGTCTTTCAGCTACAGAGTTTGCTTTAAAGTTTTCTGTGTTCAGCCCTTGCTTGTGACAGGAGCCACCAGGCCCCTTGGAGGGGTCTGAGCTCACCATGTGTGTTGTATCACTGTGGTCCCCTCTCAGCCCTGTTTGGGTAAGCCCTATAATATACCCGTTTGCCCAGCTGTATTATTTCTAATCTCACAAAATCCCACTTGGCAAACATCAGTGACAGAGAAAATGTAAACCTGTGGCAATCAGGGGAGACTTTAGTTACTGGTTAACCTTCAACCCTGTATATACAAACACAGCTTGATCTCTGATCATTGTTGAGAACTGGAAGTTTCATGGCATTATTTAACCAACTCTGTTTGCTTTAAAGGATTACTTCATTCCCCTCTCCCTCCCTCCAGCAGCTGTACTCTGCTGAAAGCCTTCCCCGTTGCAGCCTGCACAACCTTTCACCTTCCTTAAAATGCAACCTGGATGGATCCAGCCAGATGCCATCCGGTTCACGGCACATTGCAGGGCACAGTTTGGTCTCTACAACTGCTGTTATTTGCACTGCACTGTACTACTTAAGTGTTTCTGACCACAATCCAGGCTGCAAACTCGTTATCATTTAAACTCGGCTGTGCAGTTTATTCTTGGCAAGGAACCAATCAGGAAAAAAAAGCCCCACAGCAAGTCTATCTTTTCTCCCACACTTGAACAAACTTAGTCAACTGCCAGAAAAATGTTGCAATGAGCTGTGGTTTTTTACACTTGAAATATTAACTAGTGCCTAAGAGCAGATATTGGCTAGGGACACACACACAAAAACCCCCTGGTTCTAAAGGCCTTTCCCATTTATATTTGTTTCCTGAATTAATTCCTCCCTATTCAGAGAAAAAAAACAGATGCTTCCTCCCCTTCCACAGCAATTAAAGCTGCAGCTATTGCCAATAGTACCTCAATGGCTTTTTCAGGTGGCTTGGTCTGTGAGGTGATACCTGACTAAACAACCATTGATTTGACTCATTGATCTTAAGGGTCTTTTCCAACTTAAATTATTCTGTAAGGATACATCTGTTGAAATGTTCAAGGCCAACATCTTCACAGACTCATAGAATATTCCGAGTTGGAAAGGACATACAAGGACCAACAAGTTTAATTCTTAGATCTGCATAAAACACCCCAAGAGTCACACCATGTGCTCAAGAGTGCTTTCCAAATGCTTCTTGAGCTCTGCCACGCTTGGTGCTGTGACTACTTCCGTGGGGAGCCTGTTCCAGTGCCCAGCCACCCCCTGGGTGAAGACTCTTTTCCTGATATCAAACATAAATCTCCCCTGATACAACCTCAGGACATTCTCTTGGGTCCTGTCACCAGTCACTGGCTTTTTGGCACTTATCTACACCCTCTCCAGCCTGTCTACAACATTTCTGTACAGTGGGGACCAAAACTGAACAGTTTTGGTTTCAGGTGTGGCCTGATAAGTGCTGAGCAGAGTGGGATAATGCCTTTATGTGCTGCTGATGCAACTCAGTATCCCCCTAGGCTTTCTTTGCTGCAGCAGCACATTATTCACTTTAATTCTGCTATCTTATTTCACAGATTTCAATTTTGCAGTAATATTATCCTTTATCATACTTTGCCATGCTCCTTTTGAACCACAAGCATAAGGCTTGAGATTCACTAATAGCAATGTGTTTTGTATAACAAAACATTTCTATTTGAATGATGTTTTGGCAGCATTGTAAAAACAGTCTCTTTTAGAAATTGTTTGTTGCATTGATAACTACAAGGATTTTTCATGTAGTCAAAGCATTTTTTTCACCTAACTTCTTATTTTCACAAACACCATTTACTCAAAACAACAGAAAGGACCATGTGGCTATTTGAGTCCTGATTTAGTTTTGACTAGACGTGCACAATAAAGAGGAGTCTCTTAAACTAAACTCAGAACATCCCTCCTCCCACCCATGTTGGAGAACATAGCTTTTATAAACACGCATTTTTGCTTACTATATTTGTGGAATCCTAGCTACCTATATAATTACAGTGCATCTCACTCTTGTTTTTTAGATCATAAATTAAATGATAAATATCAATGTCACGTTCTTCAAGACTCAGAGTGTATAACATTTATTTAAAAGAGCTTTCAGGCATTGGTAAGCATGAATACTTTTCTTCTAAACCTTACTTGTCATATTGATGATTTCTACTGAAATTGTTTTAAAGAAATGCCCTTCAAAGCTGCATTTAACATATTTTTCTAATGATGTAAAATTTTATCCACTTTAAAATGTTTTTACAAGTGGCAATATTCTAACTTTGTAACTATTCAAGTATTATAACCGTTTGCTATTAATCATCCTTAATACTGATTTTCTATTTTCTCCCTCTCCAGCCTCTGAAAATCTGAACTGTACCTTGGGAACTATAAAAGTTAGCAATGGGCCAATGTAAAACCCTATATTCTGACATATTCCAAATTAGATTTTAATCCAAGTTCTGCATATGATCAAGTTAGTTTAAGCTAATATTTATTTTAAAAATATTAAATGCATATACTGTGCTGATTTGCAATCATTAAAACACCAGGTAGAATCTTGAAGATCTTTTAATCTGACAAAACCATTTTTAATTCTTTTGGCAAGTTTTGCCCGATAATGAACACAGGACCTGACCCATCAATTTGTCATCTGTGTTTTAGTGATTCACTCATTTTATCCTTTCCAGTAAAGTCTGGGTTATTGCACTGAATTAGTAAAAAGCAGGGTTTTTTCTTTCAGATTTAGCTTTCTAGTATAGTTCCTTTGCAGCTGTTCAGAGCAACAAACCAGGTGGTATCTGGTTTTCCCTGCACAAAAATTAAATAGCAGAAGTTTAAAGCCCCACCTAGAAAGTGTGAAAACCCATGTGCAATGCAAAGCTGGGTAAACAGGCAAACCCTTGTCTCCAGCTCAGAATCCTCTGGGCAAAGAAAGAAAGATGAATTAGAGCTGGGGCAAGAGGGAGTGAAATGAGAGAATCTTAGTGCACGTAGGGCTCCTTTGCTCTTACATTACTCACCAACAACAGCATTTTATCTACAAACTTAAATTTTAACAGTATCTGACTAAAATGCCAAGCTGTTACATATCAAAATTCAGCAGGGCCTGACCTTTACTGTCATTTCTGCTTATTCTCCAGTAAATGAAGGGAAGCTTCATAAAGAGTTTCTGTCAATGGGGATCTCTTAACAGAGTTGCAGGCCCCCCAAAGGTTCACAAAAAGGTAACCACAGAAAGCTCTTCATTCTCACAGACCTTATTTAGTAAAGCAATGCAAGAAAAAAGTAATCTGGTTTTACAGGTATATAAAATTTTACAGTTACTACTATCCAGTGTATATACATACAGTAAAAGCAGGGCTGGGAACAATTCTCAGCTTCACATACTTAGAGCTATTTTGATTCAACAGAGCTCATCTTCACGGATTTTCTTGGTGTATCTGAATAATTTCACTTTTCTAAAAAAATACATGAGTAACTTTCAGACCTTCCAAATTAAAGTGTTTCTACACGTGTACAAAACCGACTTTTCTTTTCTTTAAGTTGGAAAAGTCCATGGAACAAGAGGCTAATGCAAGAATATTTAGTAACACTAGACAATAACAACTTCCTGTGTATTTTCCAAAGGCTTTGAACCACTAATACAAGCCTTGTGTCCACTGCACTGAGCTGGGAATGGTATCCAGAGACGTGGGTTCATTTTCAGTGGAAGACATAAGAAGAGAGCAATTAGATTCTAAGTTTCCAAAGCTTTGCAGGGCACGTTGTGGGGATATTTGAGTGACTGACTGGCTTACCATCACAGCAACGGGGGGAAGGAAAAATGGGGTTTACGCTATCCTAAGATTCTGGCACAGCACATTAGAAAAGTCTGTCTGAGCCCAGCCTGCAGCAGTGTCTGCAATGTTTTCATCTGAGGGTGCCCAGTGAAGAGTGGAAGGGAGACACAAAGGATGTACTGGGATGACAGAGCCTTTTGATACTGAAAAGAGGTTCCCAGGATTCTTTTATGGTTCTGTGGGAAGTTTTCTATTGTCCCATTGAAAGTTCTGCTGATAATTTTCAGATCCAGTAAACATTTTTTTTACTGTTATCTTTGCTACTGCTTAGATTTATTTTATTCATTTATTTATTTACTTACTACAAAGGATAAAGTATTAGATTATTTAATAGGGAACTATTTCATTGTCTGGGATGTTTCATTTTCAGGAAGGCTGACAGCTTAATTTAATTACAGCAACATTTAATTCTACTCATTACACAGAAAAGTGAGATATTTTAAATTACTCAACATAAGTCACAAAAGTATACAAATGATATTGGAAATTAATAAGTATATTATTGTATAGTGTCTACAAATATTATTTTCTATTAAATACTTAATTGAAGACAACTTATTAATATTAAATATGAACAATAACATGGGTGTTCTAGTCAAAATGTAAACAACAAGTGACTCAAAACATACTCAGAGGCATTTATATTTTTTCCCAAATAGTTTGATTCCCAGGCCACAGAAAATATGGAACAAAGAAGTTGCATTGAAAGAGACATTTCTAGTTTTGTCTTTGGCTTTTTTACTGTGCATAATCTTTCTTATTGTTCCATAAATGTGAAAAACAGTTTACCAAATTAAGAGTGTTCATTAAATACTATCTGTGATTTAATCCTGCCAAATCATGAAATTATCTCCAAAAATCTACCAATTTAAAACACAAACCAAAAAGGTGTAGCCCCTTGACATAAAGTAGCTGCCACAAAGAGATGACAACTGAAGGAAGCAGTACTTACAGCTCTGTGAAGATCCAAGTCTCATATTACAGCACCAAAAACCACTGGTATTTTTCAAAGATATAGGTCATAAAATTTTGTAGACCACTTACCCTAAATAAATAATTGAAAGATGGAAAAGGAATAGAAAACTGATGCTCTGTTGTTGCTATTAATTCTTGATTTTTTTCCCATGTAAACCATATACATTTTCTTCTTTTTTTTTAAACATAAATACAATTAGGAGACAATACAGGAATTTCACAAGAGAGGAAGGAAGGCCCCACAGTCCTGGATAAAAGAATAACAACAATGTCTTCCAGTCTTGAAAAGCAACAAAATTAAAAGAAACCACTTCTCTTTCACCTCTGTTTTAGGAGTAGGGGTGGGGTTTTGTTTGGGTTTTTTTGGAAAAACAATTCTGAATTCAGTTTCAAGATTTTGGGAGACTAATCCATTCACTGATTCCTTGGGATTAACAGTACCACTGACTACAATTAGGAATAATTAACTCTACTTCTCTGTATATGTACATTGTCTATAGAAACCAATTATTGTTTCTTTGTAAGACTAAGTCTGTATTATGCATCATTCAGCTTACAATTAATGAGTTTTTCTTCAAGATCCCTCCACCCTTTCATCCCTTTTATTCTTACTACAGATATAACTTGATTTCATTTAAATTTCATCTTAATTGAAATTTTCCCTTTCTGTAATTCCAGTTTCAGCATGAGCTTTCAGCTGCTTATACAGCCTTTGGACCGCAGGCATTTCCAATGTTTTTGCTCACATGCCAGGCCAATCTTGAAGCTGTCAAGACACCCTATTTCACAGCACCCAAAGGAAGCCTATTCTGTTACAGCATGCATGTGTAAATACCTGTAATTAGAATCAAAAGTAGATGTTTCCATATGGTGGAACAATGGCAATACAAAGACAACCATATTAAGACTGTTGTAGAATTATTTCACATATGGTAGCAACTAATTTTTATTATGACCTTGGCTATTTTGCCATATTTTTAAAATACTCGATGGGCTTAGTGTACTTTTGATGCTAATAATCTAAGCATTTTTATTTAAAACTAGCATTATTTTCCTGTTTATTATGGTTAGAGGTCACAAAGTATCAGTGGTTGGCTTGGAGTGAATATTTTAATCCTCTTCTACCTCTTTAAGCAAAAACAATTTTAATGAGAAAGTTGAGGGGAAAACTTCTCTTCAGCAAAATAAGCAGAATCAGCATATTTTTTTAATATCTAGTGTAGTAAACCCCCCAAAAAAGGGTTTTGCTGGAATGTTTGGACAGACCTCACTCACACCAAAGAACTCTTGGAATTCATAGTGCTGTATAACTCCTAACACAAGGCTTCTTGTGGAAGGTTGGAGTCTCCAGTTTCTACCTATCATAAAAATAGATTGTATTTGGCTCTGTACGTATGACCACAACATTCTGGTTCTGGCCAGTGCTGCTTTGGTAGCTGTGTCGGGGACACGTGGGACAATGGCTGAAATTGCTCAGGCAGGTGAGCAATCTAAGCTCACAATCTAAAATACTACGGTGATCCGATAAAATCATGCATTTTCTATTTGGTTATCCTCATGAGTGGTGAGAGATATTCTAATTATCTTCAACAGGAAAATTAAGTGGTTTTTTTTGAGGATACAGTGCCCCTGTACCATATTATCAGCTCTACTTTTGCTAGACAATTAGAAATTTGAAAAGCTTCAAATTATTCAATGTATTCATCTTCAGGAAAATGTCCTCACATCATGTCTGATTATTTTCTTAATTGAAAAGCAACAAAGAAAAACAAAGAACCCATGCTTCAGTTTATCCAGCCTCATCCTCTACATCTGCCAAGATGGGGCCCACCTTCTCAATCTGCCAGAAATACGACTGAAAAATCAGTGAGCCAGAGGCTGTTCAAATTCCTCATGGGATTCCCCACTAGCTACACTGCTCTATAGCAATAAAAAAGTTGTCACATAGACTCTGGATTATGTTTAAGACATCTTAGCTAGAAGACGCTGAGCTAGTCTAGAGCAGTCTTCATTTAGAATAGTATTGACTCAGCTGCAGGTGTTTTTCATCTCAGACAAGCCACTTAAAATCCATGTCACAGGTACATCATCTGCAAAATTAGCCTAAGCAGTACATATATACAGCCTGTAAAGCACTTTCTAAATTTTTCAGCACTTATATTACTACTTTCTTTTCTAATAGCAGCATTATTTTACCACAACTACAAGCAAATAAAGAACAGATCCTGCATGTCTTGATAATACAGCCAGAGTTCTTGGGATAGATATTCCTCTTATGACCAAAACCAACAAAAATTTGGGCAAGGAGCTATTAAATAGGACTGGAAGAAGGGAAAACCACACCAACAGCTATCTAGGAAGATTTGTAACATTTCCTCAGAGCAAAAATTATTATCCCCTCGTCAATTTATATAACATCTTGGCAACTTTTGGGTGGTTATAAAAGAGCTGTTCTTTAGTAGACTGGCAACTTTGCTAACCATCAAAAAATACTAAAGGAAAAAGCATTACCATTTAATGCTGCCTAGTCTGCTCAGATCAGTGACTGTGTGGGTGGTTCTTGGAATATATAGCTGCAAAAATATGTTTTGGATCAGTTGAGCTATAAGGAGATCAGTTATATCCTCTTGTGGGTTTTCCACTTTTAATATTCATTCTTTCTCCTTAAAGTTCAGAAGTGCAGTACCTAAGATTTTGATGAAATAAATTTACTATGTTAAGGCGATTTCTGCCAGATACCTGCAAAGATGCTGCTGCTCAGTGAGGGGCAGATTCCAACATCCTCATCCACAGTGAATGGCATACATTCTCTATAGCAGCCAATGTACTTCTTTTGGACTGCAGGAGTTTTTGGGATGAAAAACAAAATCATATCTTGGCTTCAAAAAAGGTCCAAGTTGCAAAATACTAGTGTGGATACGGACTGCAGCCCACCATATATTATAAAAAGCCATACTGCTTGATTGTACAGATCTGGTTTAGCTGAAAGGAACTCAACATGCTAAGTTGAGACAATGAGAAAGCTTTTCTATCAGTTTAAATTTGATCTGAAGTGTTGTTTTTGGCGTGTGTCTAACTGTGGTTCTCTAATATTTAGTTCTTAAGTGGAACTAAACACCTAAACTAAACTCCAAACTGCCACATAAGCTAGATAACTAATGTGCATACTAAACACATGTTTCAAAATGTTCATAGCAGCCAGTTAAGACCTGGAGCATTAACAGTTTTATACTAAACTGTTAATTTTCAAATGAAGCACAAGGAACCAGATTCCGCCCCCCCCAACCTTTCCACTCCCCTTGTGTGAAATTGCACTAAATTCCCATGACAGACTCCATGGATCCTTCTCCCTTTGTCTTTTTAATTATTGTTATTATTGCCTTACTAAAGATAATCTGGATTCTGACAGGTTGATAAGAAAAGCTGGCAGGACCTAAATAAAGTTACTATGTGCAACAGGATTGTATTCTTCCTGTTTGTTGATGAAAAGCAGAAGGAAACAGCACAAAAAGAGGAGCTATTCATGTAGGTGGCTCAAAGGAGTTCCAATCCAGTCCCTACTTGTGCTGAAATACACTCAGGGTCCAGTTAGTTTTCCTTTTTCACATACCACTACTGTCTTTTTGCACTTTGGTTGAAAACACTGCATGAAAAGCATTGCTTGTGTGAAATTAGAAGGGGTTCTGCTCTCCAATTTTGAAAAAAAACTCTTCTGTACAGGGTCAGATCAACTCTCACAGCTGGTCTCTCTTTTAAAGCTTATATTTACAGAGCAAAATTAATACAAACCTTGCTTAAGGCCTTCACCTCTATTTGCTAGAGGGAAGCATGTCTAGAACTGCATCATAGCAAGATGTCCAATATATTTTTGATAAGAATGTCTGATAAAATCCAACTTTGCCTTTGAGATGCCCTTTAAACTCAGAGGAGTACAAACACTATTCAGTGGGAGATATGAAATTAAACTATTTCTATCTAAATATTACAGAAATTAGTAAAAGCCATAAGGAATAACAATGTGGGTAGGTTTGAGGTCTAGATCCCAACTCTTTACATGTCTAAGTGAATGCAGACTCACATCCTAATTTTGTACTTATAGATCTATGTACTAGAGAAGTACTCTAAATATGCAAACAAGCTATCAACTAGGCACTACGTACAAGTCCTTGTCATTTAACTCTTTGCAATTTAATAAATAAAGTAGTGGGGCATTAAATTGCCCTCAGTTTCCACAATGCCAGAACTTCATGAGGTTTTTATCCTCTACATTTAGCAAAACCTAATTGGTAAACTGGCAATGGGGTGGTCAGGGGAGTAACAACACAGGATTAAAATATGCCATTCAAAACCAGTATTAGAAAATCTTACACAAGGAGAGGACTTTAAGCTTTGTGCAGGAAGTAGAGAAGCAAATTCTTTTTTATGCTGAGATGAAATGTGATCTTATAAAGCCAGCATCATCAGGCAATCATTCTCGTTTCTATTTTATCACACCACCAAATATGCAATTTTAGAGTGCCAAAACCATACAGTTTTATACCACTTTGCAACCAGTTTAAGCTCTCTAGGATCAAAACTTTCTAGTATCTTCACAGGTATTTGTATAAGCTTGTGAATCATGAATAAACTAACAGATTTATCCGCATGCCATGGCAAGTCCATTTAGTCTTGTGTACAGTTTGTTTTTCTTAGAACTGCAAGTCTTTAGATTGCTGGTAGTTGCTTTGGAAAAAGCATTTCAAATAGTTTTCCCAGTTACTCAAATCCTGTTCTGCCTTGTCTAAGATAGACATGGGGTAGCAGCGAGTATCACAGCCTTTAGACACAGATTACATTCAAACGTTATAATATGTGCAGAAATCGTGGAGAGGTGTGTCCGGTGCTACAGAACAAATGAACCTGTCCAGAGGCAAGGCAGGGCTTGGAATGAGTATAATTACAGGGCAAGTGTCTAACAGCCATAGGCATCCAATTTGAGACTGTGCACCCGAGCCATCACAGCCTGCTCTTACCATACACCTCTAAATTCTCAGGCGGTCAGGAACAGAGCAGTCAGTTTTGATCATTGTGAGCAGTTCTCTTAAAATGTTAATGGAATTTGCTTTTAACCTAATTTCTTTAAAACTGTACAGATCAACATCTTGTAGTAGTTTCATTGCCACATGCAGCTAATACTTGCAAAATCATTGTCACAGTCACCAGGTGTAGTGACAGAAACCTTTTTTTAATGATCAGCTTGTACTACGTGTCTGTTCATAGTAGTCTGAGCAGAATCACACTCTTCAGAGACTTCCCCACAGCAGTGTCCTGTTTACACAATGTACTTTTAATCATTTAAGAAGTATAATGCGCACATCATTCCTTACCATGAGATTTATAGTTTATAAACAACTTTAAACTACATTTGCCCTTGACAAGGTCAAGAAGGGCACACAAACCATCAGCCACACCTTCAACTATAAAGTAGCTCAGATCTGTCATCTGTGTCAACCAATAAATAAAAAAGATTGATGAAAGTAGCTCTTAAACTACTTTCGAAATGCATTCTATTTTCAGAATCACTAATGGCTGGCCATTAAGAAAGAAAACAAATGGATTTTTTTTTCTTTTTTCGTTAGAGTTGTGTATTCAGCTGAAATTTAGACTTGGCTTAATACTTTTTTCAAAGAAGTCTGCTGCCACTATGGAACCAACATTGTCATGGGGAGAGCTGTTCCATGGAACTTGCTGAACAGCACACTGCAGAGTAGTTAGAGAAAACAGCATTGTTCATTTGTGTCTTTAGAATATTTGTAGCTTTCTTCTTGCCCCTTAGCCTCATGCACATGTTAGGAAAAAGCTATCTCACTATGAAACTCTTCCCTCTTTCTCCTTCAATTAAAATTAAAACTTCACTGTGGATTGGAAAACACACAGAAATCAGTAGCAGCTAACTAGTAAAGCATGTTCCTGATTCCCAGGCCTAGATGCGACTTGGAAAAGGCTTGGGGTAGAAAGTTTGTATTATTGCCAGACTGCTCTATATAAACTATTTAAACTGAGATTTATCTTCCAGTGCTCCAGGCACGCTCTTGCCTATGAATTCAGATTAACAGATGGTACAATTACTACAGACTTCAGTCGTGCACCTTGGTTGATCAACACAATTGTTCAAGGGCTGCAATGAGTCAAAATACCATTAAGCAACACATATTTATGCATGCAAATAACTGTGTGAAAAATCTATGTGTACAGGTTGGTTTTATATGTAAATTTCAGGAGTAAACAAGTGTAATTCAGGCTGGAATTCAGCTTCATATGCACCAAATATGTCAATAAACATGCCCAGTCAAGTTAGGACACAACACTGTAATATCTGCTATACAACTGGTAACATGAAATGGGTCTTTAACTGGGATATAACACTGTTTACCACTAAGAGCAAAATCAATGCTTTTGTGACCTGTATTACTGTGAAGTTGAGCAGCAAGGAACAAAAAGGAGTGAAAAATCCTGATTGCTCCTTAGAGCCCTGGACTAGAATATAAATTATAGTCATGAAGTAGATACACAGTCTGATTAGCAGATTGAAAAAATATAGGGACCAGGATATGTTTAATATGAATGGATCCTTCAGACAATACTGCTGAATTTATCAAATCTCAACAGGATATGCACATATGCAAAATTTTAAGAAGCTTACAATTTGAACAAAACTCACTGGTGTTCTCACAGAATGACAAAAGACATTAATAACCACCAAGTTCTGACTTACCCATGCCCCTAAAAGCATGAAGTTACTAGAATTTTTCAATACATTATCTACATATTTTTAAACATAGGTAAACTAGCTCCTCCTAGTACTTTCTTAGCAATGGCTGAACCATTTTTGCTGAACATTTTCCAAAACAATTAAGCCTGAAGCAGATATCCCGCACAGAAAATATTAACGGAAATTAAAAAATTTTGGCAATATTATAAGCAAGTGAAGATAGACTATTATAAATATTAGGAAACTTTAATGTCTTTATTTCTACATGTGCTGCCTGCACATCAAGTTAACTTAGACACTTAACAGGTTTTGAAGAAGGTGTAGTGCAATGAGATCCTTTTAATTGCTCAGAGGAAGATCTGTTTATGGAACAGAATACATCAATCACCATATTTTGTTATTGCCTTCTGTGCACATTAACAAATTCCAGATCTCTATCAGATCTAGACCAGATTCAGAGCCCGGACCTGGAACAGGTCTGGGGAGTCCTGTGAGCACTTCTTCCCTACCTTGTCTCAGATTAAAATCTGGGAAAGCAGTCCAACCCAGAGGATCTACATTCATTAGTGTCAAACAAAGAGTGCCTTTGAAACTGCTTTCACCTCAGTTGCGACACTACAGCATCTCATCTGCTACTTATCAGGGAAGAGTGTCATTATATTGCACATATTGGTAATATTCACATGTTATTTCTGGGAAACTAGATAGGCAGCTTTCTGTAAAATAGATATTTTCCCTTTACCTTTCTCTCATTTCTATAATCATCATAATAATTAATGTAAGACCCACATAACTCATTAAAATCAATTTTAAAAGATCACCTTATATACTATTATCAGTCTGCAGCACACACACCACCAATACATGAAGGGAAATAGACTAAATTTTAATTTCAGGGGTCCCTTGGAGCACCAGGTGGATGTAACATCAGACTGTAATTCTAGCTAGCAGCATTCAGCTATATTTTCAAGTAATCTTGAGGCCCATTTGTCACTTGACTCTTCCACGTTTATATATATATATGTGTATATATATATATAGTTCATCTGCGCGCTAACATACATTCATCTCTGTGCAAAAATAACCATGACTTAATATTACCATGATTCATATCAGTCCTTGAAATGTCACAAGCAAGGCTGCAGGTATATTTCCAGCCCTGTTATCTTCTATCATACAGATTCAATGGCAACAATTCCTTCATGGGAAAAGCAGTGAGCTAAAAAAATCCTTCTGTGAGCCAGCAGCTGAACTGCTCTGGATCAGCTAGTACATGAGTACTCTTCTGAATCCAACAAACAGCAACAAATAAATTCACATACATTTTTTGCACAGCTTATATTAAGATGGTTCATTATTCCTATACAAAGCCATACAAACCCAGTTTGAAAATAAAACTCATCATATATGTTATTTGGATAATTCACCTGTGGGCAACCGTGCCAAAATTACACTAAAGTTTGGTAAACTCAACACACTGGAAACATACTTCAAAATCCATCACTTAGAACATGAAGAAAATTTCAGTCAGGCTGAAAATTTCAGTGATTTCAAGGAATTCCATATCTGAGTTCAAATATTCTGCTATGGATCAGAAAATATTTTTTATTATTGCTAATAATTGTTTTCTGTGGTTGTGTTTTGAAAAAGAAGTCCTTATTCACTCCTACAGACACATAAGTTTTCTTTGGATATTCAGCCTAAGAGTCCAAAATAAAGATGGCACTTACTACACCAGATGACAGAAAGCATTCATTCCGAGCTGCAGCTCCTAGTGCATGAGAAGGAGGAATTGTGAGAGGAAAATATTGAGAGGTATTATCTGTATGCACTACACAGGTCCAACAAAGAGTTTATCTGTTTGGGAAAAGAAGCTCCCTCTGACTGTGACACAGTTAATTCCCCAAGGACAAATTGGAGAATCATTGCAAGTTTATAGGAATAAACTCTAGCCCAGTAATAAAGAACTGAACAAAGACCTCACAGGTAAGCAGCAGGGTGGGACACAAACAGAAGCCTGATTAACAAAATCTCCCAAAAACAACAAATCATTTGTGTTCCATGAAGTAAATTCTCTTGCTGGCCACTATGAAAAGCTTGAGCTATGCTACCCATTTCAAAGTTATTACAGCTTTTTTGACTCTCAATTCTCCCTTGCCTCCACCTGTGCAAGTTTGCTGCAGAGGAAACCTCTCACCACACTGACCATGCTTCCTCTCACGCCAGAAACAAACACAGATGAAATTAATGTTGACCTAGGAATATCTGCCAGTTAACGATTAGTTTTGAGACTACTGATCAATTCAGTTTTCAATGAGAGCTCTTACTGAAAAATATAGACACTAAGAGAGAGCTGTGGCAGGAATATAAGTGTAGAGACTACCAGAACAGAGAAAAAAAGACAATTACTGTGTTAAATATTTTCAGGTTGTCCTAATGGATTTGATACTTGTGACACTGGTAAACTGCTTAACTTATCTAACAGGCTGCAATTATACTTTTTTTTTGTTTGTTTAGTCATTTCTTTAATATGCAATGATATGGAGTGTAAACAAGCGAGCCTTTGCAAATGAATTTCATTTTCACATAAAAAAGCAGGCTTCTTTCTGATGACAGGAACATTCCTTTTCCCCCACCCACCAGTTTGATTTATTACTGCTACTTAGATGTCAGCATTCGGTTATTTCACCTGCCTTCTTTTTTTTTAGCAATGTAGCAAACTGAAATCAGTCCCTTGTCGAATTGCACAGCTTGGCACAGCTGGGTCAGGATTTTACTACAGGTGGGAAGTTATTTATGTTATTACTGACGTTTTTACCATCTACACAGACTGTTTTTTCCAAGACAGCAATGAAATTATCTATAATGAAGGGAAAATAAAGCATAAAACTCTTTTACACAGAAGAAAAAAAAAAAGTATTTAATATTCTGTCTGTGACTGCGTCTCTGTTCTTTGGAGAAAAAAGGCTACAAGCACCCCATTTGGGGTTCCCAAGGAATGACACTTAAAACAAATGACAACTTACTGCCTTGAGAATCCAAATGACTGCACACTTACGATGTGATTTAACATGGATGAATTCCCACCAGAGAAAACACAGAAAACTATTTCCTGACAATAAAGAAAGGAGTGTATTCACATACACACCTTGGATCAGATCTGCAAAGGTATTCTCTGGAGCTATGCTAGATAAAGAACACTCTCCCTTTATCAATATATATAGATATGACTAAAATTTGAAACAGCAGGTTTTTTAGAACTGGTCTGACAGAAACCAGCTAGGGCTTCTATGTTTGTTCTCCTGTGAAGCCCCACAGAGATGGTGGGTGCTGGGCCGACTGTGCACAAACACAACTTCCTCTCCCACAAATGTCCTGCTTGCACCACCTCTGCGCTCACCTGCCCACAGAGGTAAAGGTGTCACTGTGTCAGGTGTGTGAGGAAATACCACCAGCATTATCCCCAGAAGTCGGGTCTGAGCAGCTCTGAACTGCAGTGTACCAAACGCAGGCTTTACCCTGCACCCATGGTGGCCCAGCTGTGCCATTGTGTACTCTGTGCTAACATCAATTCACTTTTGAAGAGAGAGAAAAGGAATATCTGGCTTTCCTCCTGGCTTTCAAGTCCCAGAAATGAGTGGACAGCCACAAAGAAAGAAAACAAACAAAATTGTGCCTGAAATAACAAGAAATTTGCCTCAGTACAATTAACAATTTTCTATAAAGGTATACATTTTATAAAATCAGAAAATTCACAACAATTTTTACTTGAGACAAGAGATTATAATTTTCAAACGTTTTGTTCCCACAGAATCAACAAAGTCAGAAGGCAACGCCAGTGGGTCATTTTGTTTGACCTCTCCTGCTCAAGCAGGGTCATCCCAGAGCACGTGGCACAGGACCCTTGAGGATCTCCAGTGAGGGAGACTCCACAACCTCTCTGAGCACTCTGTTCCAGTGCTGGGTCACTGCACAGTAAAGAAACTCCTCCTCATGTTCAGGTGGAACTTTCCTTGTGTCCTATGCTCCGCAGCACTGGGCAGAGCCTGGCTCCATGCTCTGACACCTCCCTTCAGATGCTGACAGACATGGATGAGGTCCCCTCTCAGCTGTCTCTTCCTGAGGCTGAACAGGCCCAGCTCCCTCAGCCTTTCCTCATAATAGAAATTCTCCAGTCCCTTCCTCATCTCTGCTGCCCTCCACTGGACCTGCTCCAGGAGCTCCATGTCTCTCTTGTCCTGAGGAGCCCAGAACTGGACACAGCACTCCAGGTGAGGCCACACCAGGGCTGAGTAGAGAGGCAGGATTACATCCTCAGTCATCCATGTGTGTTTGTCTCTCTGCTCACTCACAATAACCCACCACTCAATAACAAAAAATTGTTATAATCGTCTCATAAAATTCTAGACAAAACTCAGTGCTGGCTTTCAGTAACTGTTAATAAAGCCCTCTGCAGCCCTTCCTCATGGCCAAAAAGTAGAAAATTCTAAATTTCAAAAGAGATAACAGTATTTGAAAAATTTCTGGCACAGCTGAACTAGGAAGTGTTAGAAATTCCTTTATTCAATATGAGTTGTGCTTTCAATTAAAAAGAAAAATTGCATTCAGGACAGTATTCAGACTGTAAAATGTTGGGAATTCACTTATGAATTAGTTAAAAAAGTTATTTTTAAAAGACTAAAATAACTTTCATTTCCAAAGAGAGCTGTACCATTTGCTCAGTTACCAGATCCGTGACGAACGAGCTGTCACTGAAATGTGTAATATATGATCTGCCTCCCTGAGCATTTCCCTTTCATTTGAGAGAGTGCATAAATAAATGTTGTATTCTGCTAAGTGCAGGGCCTGCACAGTGTCATGGCTGCAGTGGGCTCCTGCTGAAGACACTCCAAACCCATGGCTCCTCTTCCTCCACCATTGTTCAGAGTACTTTCTCTATTTGTCATAACAATCTTTCTCGAAATGGAATTACCCAAGCACCCGATACCCAAGCACCCGATGCAAAAACACTGTTGGATCATCAGAGCTGAAGGAGGAATCTCCCCTGCTCCCAGCAACAGGCTTGTCACCATTAGATTTGCTCCTAAAGTGGTCACCTTTGGTAGTAAAATTTAAGTACCATCACACAAGTAATTTTTTACCATCCCATTAACACAACTGTTCCCATTTGAGCAAGTGCAGGAAACAAAGGGAAAAAAAAATAAGGAAAATTACTCAATAGCTTGTGTGCCACTGCATTCAGCTTTTCAAGTAAATCACTGTGAACCAGCTAATGCTGTTCTGTAGCTTGAGACACCAATCACCTGCAAAAGGGATGGCCACAGGAAATACAGAGATCCATTTTCATTCACAGTCCCATACAACAGCAGAAGGGGATGGCAGATGACAAATGATTACTGTCCCATGGATCAGCCAGGAGAACGGGGTTTCTCCTTCGTGCATTGCTCAACTGAGCAGGCTTCAATCAGGCTTCAAAAAGTGTGTTTCACGAAATACAACACCAGAACTGAACCAGAACTCAGATCTTCTTACATCTAGTCAAAACACATTATTCAATCAGAGCAACTAATAACCCTGAGGGCTAAATTCAAGCAGGTACCAAGACAGAGCCCATAAACTAATGAATACACATGCCAGTCTGTATTTATGTTAGCAAATTTGCATGTGCAAATGGACATCACTGTGCATTTACCAATTATGTTCACACATGACTCTCTTTGGCTCTTTTTGAAAAGATATCTATATTTCTCATGGTAAATCCTGGCTGAACGCCTAGGCCAGTTCAAACTGCCTTAGCCAGAAACTGTGGACATAAAACACTTTCCAGGTGGTATTCAGTTCCTTGCAGAATCAATCCCCAAAACAGGGAGTTCTTGTTGGAGTTTCTACAGTGAAGCTACTGATGGTTATGATGATCAAATAAGCAGTGCAGCCCAAAGGCTTGTTCACAAGCTTAAAGGAAAAGCACTGTAACTGCAAACTTGCACAGAATAACAGCTTATTTAGCTTTCAGTAAATGAAGTGTTCCATCTAATAGATTTTTTTTCTTCCTCTGATGGGTAAATGCTTCCCCTATTACTAACGTGTGAAATGATCTAGAATATTAGTGTTTGCATTATGCAGTTACAAGCACAGACCTTGGAAAAATGACGGCTTCTGGCAAAATTTACTGGAGAAAAAAATTTCCAGATAGAGATTTGACTTAGGGCATTACTGTTCAATGAGGAGTGGTTTGGGCAAGATCTTATTTCCAATTTTGCCTTGCAAGAACATAGTCAATGACTAGTAAATGAGTTGGAAATTATTACTATAATTACCATGTCTTCAAAGCAGCCGTTGGAAATTGTGCATGCTGCAACAAACTAATGAAGCTCCAGTTGCACAAAAACAAAAGGTCACAACGACATGAGAGAAGCTACGGTAGAAGCTGTTTTAAGAACTTTTCCCATATTGAAGACAGACTGAAGAACATAGTGACAGCGCCATCCTGCCCTGCATAGTTTCATTGTCTCGACAGTGAGTCTCCCAGTAACGAATGCCTGGTGCTGTCAGCGCACACCGAGGCATTTGGAGCTCCTTGCAGAAGAAGAGAAAACAGGAGGCATGGGGAGGGGGGATTTTAGGATGGATCTGGAAAAGTGCAGCCAAAATATATTGGTGATGTGAAGAGAGATTTGTTTGGTCAAATCTCATTTGTTGTGTAATAATCACTCACCAACGTGCACCAATTTCCTACAGCATGCACTGAACAATTCAGCATGAATCCTTCTCAAATGATGCAAGTTCAGCGCTGTACTTTAGCTGTTCTCTCAAAAGTAAGATATTCCTGTAGGTCTCACAAGAGTACTTCAGTCAAATTCCTCCTCTCCTTCATATTCTCTCTGCTTTTGCAGAATAAGAGAAAAACATCTTTATATAGATTCTCCCTGTTTACTTTTTTAAATGAAAATCTGCATCAAATCAATATTAAAACTTTTAAGTGCATTCTTTTTAAATAAACAGCTAAAAAGAAATAATAGTTGGAAAAACAGCACAAGCATATTGTGAACAGGTCTTACACAAGCGCCCACGCACATATTTCTGCCATGACACCCACTTTTCCACATCATTCCTAATTTGCAATGTTCTTGTTGCTGGGCCTGATCCAAATCCCCCTGCAATGAACGTACGCTTTTCAGCTGGTTTCAGATTGCCTGGGATTCAGTCAAGGCATTTGGGCTATAAAGAGCATATCAGGAATTCTGGCTCAGAAGAGGGAGGAGGATGTGAGTGGTACTTTCACAATGCTGATAAACAGCCAAGAGTACAAATGAAAGCTAAAATTTCAAGTTGTATTGATGAGAAAGAAGGAACTGTCTTTCTGACTATTCTATGACAAAATGATAGCTAGCCCAAATTAGCCCTTAAAGCCTTCTTAGACCTGCCTGAGAAGGGAAGTCTGCACCTATTGGATCCAGTTCATTCCATTATTTTAGATTTCCTTATTTCCTTTTGGTTTGGTTATTTTGGTTTGATTTTTTTTTTTCTTTTTTTTTTTTTTTTTTTTAAGCATCCCAAAATCTATTCTAGCATTCCTGGCAGGTTATAGCTCAGGCTGTGGGGTGAATCCCATTGAGCAACACTGAAATTCTTAAATGAAACTTCCTGGGTTCTAAATAGTAACTTACTCAAAAGGTTTATTTAATGGGTGCTACTCATTGACCTCTGTTCTTTATGTCTTAGAGTGAATATCTAATTAATACTCTTTCTTAAATCATCACCATTGGCTGTTAATGACAATGGACTAACAGAATTTATCACCCTCCCCATCTTCTGCTTTGAGTATGGAAAAACAAAAAAAAAATTACATCACCTCCAGCTTTTTCAACAAATACTGAGGATGCAAATGAAATCTGTGTATGATGCTTTCATTTTTACCTCTTAATCTCTAATATTTGTCTTAGTGAAAAAAACCAGGTGTGATTTTGTGTTTCTCTTACACCTTTAGTTATTTATTCCAATGATCTGAGTATATTCATGGAGCTAGTCATTATCACCCACTCTGTCCATGAAACAGATCCCCTTGCATGAGGCTCAAATGATCCAGCACGTACAACCAGCTCCCCTGTAACAGATAGCCTGCCATTTGTTAACTGCATTTCAAGTCTGCAGTGGGGAGGACTATAATCTTCTTTAAAATATCTCTGAGGGTACTTTTACAGGCTTGGAAAGATAAGAGAAAAAATATTTCTTCCTTTAGAAGTAACACTGCATGTATCTTTCTTTTAATGGCAGGGCATGGGGCAAGACAAGGTATACATAAAGCAGTGGATGTTTACAAAATTAACATCACCTCTTAAATCTTTGTGCTGTCTGGGACTGTGAAAACTTCCTATTTTTCCTGAAAAGCACATCATATTCAAAATGAAGGAACTGCTCAGACCAAAAAAATAATCAAATTTCTGTATACAAAATCATGCCATCTTTGAAAGAAATTTTCATTTGCAAATAAGAATATTTATAAAAGTGCAAAGTGATCAGGATTTAAATGGCAAAGTTTCATTAAATTTTGTAAATAGTTAGGACAGCAGGAACTCCTTCTGGACACGCCACCCCCCCTACTCCAAAACCAAGCAAAACCAAAACAAAAATCAAAATCCACCACATCCTTTCTAAGTTATTTAGGAATTTTACCACATATTTTATTTTAGGAAAAGATTTAGAGAATATAATTAAATTACTTAGTAAACTCTAGAAAGTAATCAGGAGAAAAACTCGCAGGACTGTGTCAAAAACTAGTGGCTGTTTATTTAGGACAAAGCAGCTCTCACAGCCGAGTTACAGAATGATCCATAACTGAATATTGACACTGTGTGTTTTCCAAGAAGGTTTCTTACCTCCTCCCCCCAGTGAATCCAAAGTCACCCAAGAAGGCAAATCTCATAAAAATATCCAATAATTCCTGACATATTCCTTTCCCCTCTTGCTATTTTATAAAACAAAATGGACCAGGTCTGACATGTAGATCCCTCATCCCTCCTACTACTCCCAGCAGACTCTACAAGTAATAATTAAATGAAGGTAGCTTAAGTCTTCCTATGTCCCAGTCTTCTGCCATGAAGCAAAAGATCCCTGGCCCTGAAAAGCTTTAGTGGGAGAACGAGTCCCCCCTTCACTTCCTCAGCTTGACTACTAAGGGTCCTTTAGCCTCAAACAAATTAAAAGAGAATCCTTTTGTGACTGCAATATTATTATTATAAAATCAATCCAAGCATGTTCATATCCTTCTCATGAGCCATTAATTGGCTTCTCTTTCATTCGACTTGGCTGAAAGATACAGGTTGTATTACACATCACTTTTTTTTCATAAAATGTCATAATCGAAAGTTGTCTGAGGGCCACACTATGAGTTTTAACTCTTTCTCACCTTGTTGAGAAGCATTCACACATCCTTAACTCCACTAACTACATGGCTGATAAAGAAGAAGGATTTTGATTCATGTTAGAACATAGGTCCTTTCAGCTTTTCTTTAGTCCATCAGACAAGTTGAACACTGCCAGCAGCTTACAGCCTTATTGGGCAATATTGTAATTTGGACCATTATCTTTCATGGAGAAAATATTCCACATTTTATGACACTGTCCATTAAAAGCCCTCTAGAACACTATTATGGTATTTAAGAGACGTGAAACATTTTGATAAGTAACAGTCACTGCTGTTGAGAAACTATTTAGGAAAGACATTAAAGTTTATCTAGCATTTACAAAACAAAAAATTCAGGGTTGATGATTTTACCTCAACAGGATATCCATCTTAAAGTATTCCTTATGGGCACAAGCTGTGAGCATAGGTGCCAATGTTGACTCTCAGATTACCTTATTTTTAACAGGAAATATATGGAAATCATTAACAAGCGATAATGTTATAACAGATGATCACTTTTGTTGAGAATGACAGAGTTTTACAGCCTGTTTAAAATCTAGGTGGGAAATGTGTCAAAATGATTTTGCTCAATCTAACCATGAGATAAGCTGCAGAGGGCTGACTTCTTATGTCTTGTGTCTAGTAGTACAGAGTACATGGGAGAGGAATAGGAGCAGAATTCTTCATGTCCTGGAGTCTGCATGCTGCAGTAGTGGCTGCAGTGGTTTTCTATTGTTCCACACCATAGGAAAGCTTTCATTTCCATGTTCCAGCCTCAGCAAACAAGTCGTGCTTCTGTACCTAAGAAGGTGTTTTAACTTAAACGACAGAGTCAAACCTTCAGGTGCATTATCTGAGATTTGCAGTTTACCAGCTGAGGATTCATTAATGAATATCTTCTGATTACAACTTTCTGATAAACATGAACAAAATCAAAACACCAGGAAGTCCTGTAAGATATTCTCATCTAAAACTCCTCTTAATTCTACATAAGTATTATTTTCTTTTAACGTAGCTAAGGAAAAAAATATAAAAAGAAAGCAAACTGGTAAGAAATGGGGGAAAATGTTTATCTACTGTTTCAGCATACTTTATTTATAAAGTGTTTACAGCTCAGGTCAACTCAGAAGTGCACATAGAGATCGGTGTGAAACATGCAGAGGCATCTATTTTTAAAGCTGTTGGGGAACACAGAAATATCTTGCATGTTTCCATCTGGAATTGTTTTCAGAAAAGCCATCTACAGGGGCAATGCAGAAACCTGCTGTCAAAGAATAAACAGCATCTTTACGTAAGGAAATTAATTCTTCAAATGCAGTCCAATCTGTGAATGGGTGGTAAACAAATGGGGTAACTGCCAGTATAAATATTTATTTGGGAACAGTGGCAGCTTCAAAACAAGCAAAAAGTTTGTCTCCAGCAATTGGTGCACACACTCTGCAGAGAAGGAGCATGAATGGCTCTAAGCAAATGCTCCTCGGAATTCCACATGTGAGTTCCAAATACACAGAAACACTTTAAAGACCTTAGTGTTATTAACAGCTCAGCGAATAGATCATCATGACTTTTTTTAATTTCTCCAGTGACAGTTGGTATAAGTTGTTATTAAAGCAAATAAAACGCAGAAAGCTATTGGATCTGCATTACTTATACAAGAAGATCCACTAAATAACGTGAGGCTAGTACTGCATAGAGAGAATGTAAATGTTAGTTACCAAATAGCAGCAACAGCCATTTCGCATTTTACATATCTTAACTTTTTTAAAAGTTTTACTCTGAAAACAGAAAATCTAAGGAAATAATTAAATATTCTTTCTTTATGGGGCAAATTTAGAATGAGTTAATGTTTTTATTAGAAAAATATTGCTAATAATTTTGAAATTGTAAATCCCAAAAGGGGAACATAAGAATGATTCTTCCTCTATTTATTCAAGCACAATTAAACTGCCTTGATTACAAGTAATAAATTCAATTATAGGATATGGCATACAAAAAATTGTAAAATGCAGACTTCTGAAAGGAAAAAAGCGAGACTATGAATGTAGATGGATTTTTTAATTTTGTTTTTGTCCAGATGGCCTGTTCTGGACCAACTCACAAGCAAAATAAGATGCACTCTAACTATGGAATAGCAGGGAGCTCTCACCCTAAGTTTGAGTGAAATTATCTTTTACCTGAAACATTAGAAATCAGGAGATTTTAAAGCTGAAACATTCAATTGGCCCATATTTAGCCCCTGGGGTCACAGCACACTGTCTGGCTGACAACTGTGATATCCACTGTACCCCTGGACAGTCACATTTGGTAAGAGGTTATGCCAAGATACAATGGCACATCACTAAAGAGTTTGATGCTGAAGGTGCTGAGTCTACTGAGAATGCAGAGGATGCTGTGCCTGTCATGGCTGAGGTCAAAACCCATTTTTTCCACAGATTCTGAAATAACTCTTTTGAACACAAAGTTTGCTGAGATGCACGTCTGCTCCACAAAATCTGAATGCAGTATCAGAAAAATAAGTACTAGACAGAGATTAAGTTAGCTACTTCAAAATATAAGGATAAATATGGAGGACATAACCTTCAAGCACTTCAGTCTCTGGCTATGTGACATTTTTTCAATCTGTCTCTTCACAATATTTTATTTCTTATGCAAATGGTTTCCAGCTATTATCTGGAATTTACCTACTTCTCACAGTTCTTGTCTCACTTGGAAGCTTTCTGTCTCAGTACACTTGAAAGAGAAGATAATTATCTCAGAAGATAACAAATATTAACGCCCTTTCAAAAGGAATAGGAATTTTGAAACAGGTTTTACTGCGATGAGAGACTCTGAAGTAAGGGGTGCATCTATCTGGTATGCCTGGTGCTATCTGCTATGCCTGATAATTCACTTATTGCTTGCTGACATAATATATAACCTTGGCTTTCCTACTTTAGAATTCTGAATCTTCAAAAAAGCTGCAAAAGAGAACAATGTAATTAAATGCATGACATTCATAGATATCAGGTTCAGTCCCTGAAGGTTTGTTTTCCATGAGAATCAAATCAAAAGAGAGGTTTAGTTGTTTTTTTTCTTATTGTTTAAATACGTGAAATTTTACAACAGCCTGTGCCTAAGAAATTAATGCCCAAGTAGCAAAATTTTGCTATTCCCGATAGCAAAAATCGCAAATTGTTATTTGCAGTTTTCCAAACCAGGAACAAAAGGAAAAAGACAACAAAGCCCTTTTCAGGACCAGAAGATATCCTGTTATGGACTGAATCTCACAGTGTCGGTTCTCACTGAACCTGACCTTTAAACAAGTGTGCAGCACAAATCTGCACCTTGACTTGTTCCAGCCTGTTCCATTCCCTGTACTGACTCTCCCAAGTGACAGGAGAAAGCAGTAGGTGCCCTTGGTAACTACTTGGTGTTGTTTCAGACTCTAAAGGGAAACTCAGAGCTAAAAAGTAAACTAAGTCTATTTAGCTTACAGACTCTGAGCTGACAAGGTATTTCCATCCAATAAAATTACTCTGATTTTTTAATAGGTGTGAGATAAAACTGTAAACAATTTCAAAAGGAAAAAGTACCTTTAGACCTCGGAAGTTGTGAGGCATTGTGGTGGTGATTTTCAAATATAAACTAAATATAAGTTCATGAAATTATGTATTATGAAGAACAAAGGATTGATATGTACTTTTAATACAAAAATCTAGCTACTGTCATTTCTAAACAGAACAAAAACAGAGAGAGGAATATTAGCAATAGCAAGCTCCCCCTCAGAAACAAAGTTACTTCATAACATTTCTTGCTGAGGGTTAACAAGGAACAACCTCCCAAGCTTAGCAGGAAAACTCTACTGTAAGTTTTTCCTTCAAGAACATACTGTTCAAAACCAAGAATTTAATAGCATTAGGTTAATGAATTTTACTAACAAAATTGTTTTGAAAGTCAGAGGCTGAAAGCACTAGGCAAAAATATCAAAGCTTATAATAGTTATACTAAAGCAACCCAAGATTTGTTTTTATGATACAACAGTTTTTTCTTCCAAGATAAAGTATATCTCCTTTATTTTAATCTATTTGCTGTTCAGAAAGACACAGCCCCATAATTTTTAAAAGGTTTTCTTGGGAAGTGGGAAAATACTATCAATTATGGAACAGCTTATCCTGGATAGGAATACAGAAAATACTGTTCATGTGTTCCTTGCCTTTATCAGCTTTAGGTCTCTACAGGGGAGAGCCAGAGAGAAGGAAGGTAATATTGAAAGGATTGTGATGGTTAATTTACATACTGCATTGTGTTGATTTCTGCCTTGTATTTAAATTACATTATTATTTTGCTCTAAAGCTCTCATTAAAGTGAAATTAGGCACATAGCACTGAGATAAATGTCTTTACCTAGTCCCGGTGTACCTATGTTTTGTTATAGTGTATAAGGATAAGGATTCCTCCTATCTGCAGGCTGTGTTAATCTAATACTGTTAAATTACTATACAGAAGGTCTAATAGAAGAAGTTCTATAAAAACCACAAATGTTAAATCCTGACCAAGGTTCTGAAGAGGGATGGAAAAGAAAAGTTTTGGAGCTTTCCTCTAGCACAGCACAAAACTATATCATCCAAAAATTTCCCCCTCTAGTGTTTTAATAAAACACCTCTGTAATGCCAAAACACTTGGTCAGAGAGGTTCACTATTTCATCTGCACCTAAAAAAAAAATGTGTGACAACAGTGACTTTGTTTCTATAATACTGTTATCTCCAAAAGCCACCCCATGCCTAACACAGCTTCTTCTGAAGTACCTGAAGGCTGTGCTGTTGTCTTTAAAGAGGAAACCAGAATCTCCACACAGAGTAGAGCACATGCCACTACAAAGAGGTTGATATTTATTGTTATCTCCAAGAACAGCCACATAAATTTCACTCGTGCTATATGACAGCAGGGCTACCACTTAGCTCTATTGCCTGGCAAGCTACAAATCTGACATTTTTCAGTCTTTTTCTGTTTAATGACTGCTCTCTTAAATAATGAGGAGTAATAGTTTGATGACAGCCATTGCACAAGTTCAAACAGTGAATAGAAATTTGTATGACCCACAAGAGAGGAAGGATCAGACTCACACCTGGTCTCAATATGTTCAAGTAGTAGAGATCTGCACTCACTCACACTGGGTCTAAAGGTTAAATTTGAAAATCCCTCCCCAATGGAAGAAAACTGTTTCTTATCTGCCTCTCATAGTATGTTCTGCCTTTAAAGCTGGTCCCTAAAATGTAAAGGGACATTAAAGCATCATGGCTCTTCTTATTCTACTCTTCAGAGTTCTAAAACAGAAGTCATACCTCTCGCTAGAACAAAAAGTATGGAAATAGATCTGAAAGTGAAATAAACACATAAACAGGTTTTCCTCATATTTTATAAAGTAATATGACAAGAAATAGAATGGACAGAACAAGAAATAAAAGAATTAAGAACTTCAGGTGTTGTTAAAATATACTTGGAGAAAGACAGATTTCTAGGAGAAATTCTGCCCTTCATTCCACAGCAATAACAGAAAAATGATCTCTCTGTACTTCCTCTTTATACTTTTAGAAGTCACCTGTCAATTTTCTAAAAAGGTGTTTGTATAACAGCATCATTGGTACTTGGTCCACAACATAACTGAGTTGTATGCACTTCTTGAATACTCCCCCATTCTGTCCCCACAATCTTTAAGACATTGACTTCTTTCTTTTTTTTAACCAGACTTTCTGTTCCACAAAAATATGCTTATACTTATAGATCACCCTATGTCTATATGGTCAATAAGAAAATGGTAGATGTTACACAATGGCCTGACCAAGTGACAGGGTCAGAATTCAGATCCAGAAATTTGGGTGCATCCATAGGGTAACTCACAGCCACTCTTCTACCTCACATGCATTTCCACAGAGATAAAAACAGGAGGAAAACAAAGCTAAAGCCACAATACAGATACAGCAGTATACATGGTACAGAAACAATTATAAAGCAAATAAACTCTGCCTGTACGCTCCTGCCTAAAACAAGTAATGTGACATGACCAGCTAACTTGAGGTTTAACTGTTTATCCAAACTTCACAGTGAGCGGAAGTTTTCTAACAGTTCATTATCATCATCATTATATATGTAGTGTAATAACTCTCTTTTTGAAATAGCCATCCTACAAAGGAGTCATTTACTACTATAATCTTGAGAGAATAGCATTTAGGTAAATCCTTTCTTGATAGGTTCACTAATCAGCACATTTTTCTGAAACATCCAGGGTGTTTGACTTGCTGTAATCTTACTTAGGTGACGAAAACAAAATTTTGTGCCAGTTTCAAGAAACTTCTTAAGGGGTTTTACAGAACACAGAAAATGTCACATAAAAATCTATACCTTTCTGAACCTATCTTATTATGATGGAAAATCTCACAAATAAAGAAAATTATGTGGCTTTTATTTTGTTGTTTTTTTAAAAATTTGAGATACGGTAGAGTTTTCTGTGGTTATAAGAGTTCAAAGTGACAACTCAATGCAGAAATTCCTTAAATTACTTTTTTGTGCTATATGGTCTTTTGTTTAGAGAAGCAAAGGTAAAATGGCTCAGTAGCTCAGCAAGTTGGTGCATGCAAGTTATAATTGTTTTTCCTGAGCCCTAAATCAGGAGAAAATAGCCTAGGATTTAATAAAAACCAGGAAGTAAAACTTCTAGCTATTGATTCACAAGGTGCTTATTTATAACTTACTATCCAAGAAAAGCAATAAATGCTACTGTACGTCGTGATTTCTGAAATATTTGTATTTTCTTAAGAAAACCCGAAGTTGTAACTTTTTAATTTAGAAAGAACTATGTCACTGTATGTTTGCTTTTATTGCAGTAAATAAGAATGGAATATAATTTCTTGTTTGACTGTATATCATGCACTGCAGAAGCCATAAACACACTCTTTATGTCTGGGAAGGGCAGTGTCTTGAACTGTGAACAAAAATAAGCAATTTCATGACAACTCAATTGCAGTGAAAGAATGAAGGACAAATCAGAACTAGAGAGGAGTTCAAAATGTACTTTAACTCAAGCAAAATCTCAAGAGGGAGCATTCAATAACATACCATGGTAGCATCATCTGGAAATACTGATAAACTCATCGCAAAAACAAGCCACACACTGTGACTAACCAGAAGAAACTCAGCCTGCAGAGAAGTTAAGCAGATTCTTCCCATTTGGTAAAAATCAAAAGGAATATAACTGTATTTCAGTAATTGTTTTCAATGTGCTTCCAGAAAGAAGTTTCATTTTTAAGATCATCAATTAAGAAAATTAATGAGAACAAGTGACCTACTGCCAAGATAAAACACCCCTAAATCAGTTTCACCTTCATACCTGACAATCCAGAGAAAGTAAGATGACGAGCTCTCCAAATAATTTATATTTACTTTTAGGTATTTTGGGGTGTTTCCAATAGGCAATCTCCAATTTTGTAAAATTTTGAAATTTTGTAAAAAACCAAAATTCTGACTTATTCCAAGTTAACAACTCTGTCACTCGACCAGGAAGATCTGATTCCCGAAGGTATGTGCAAGTTAAAGACTGAATGTAATTAATGGCACTTGTTTCACATCTTTATCACATATTGGTAAAGAAACCTTCTTTTACTTTTTTGAGGAAGATCAATGTGAGCTAAAGACTGAAGAAAATATGTCTTATTATTATAGTTGCCATGTCTAACTTTACCACTGCCTGCCTTCTGATGAGGTCAACGAAAACTAAGAGTGGACTAAAAAATTTAGCCTTTCTCCCTTGTTTTATGAGCTGATTGGCTGTTGAGTATTTTTTCAAACACTACTCACTTTACAGAAAACAGTGACATGTTCTGACTATAGATTTTCTATCTCTCTGACCTCAGTGAGATCAGGATTTCCCTTCTCACATTTTTAAAAGGACAATACAGACTCCAACCAGAACACCCTCAGTGTTTCCATTGTTTCTGACTCACAAATCTTTTTCTCCCTCCATCACAACACCAGTGCTTCATTGTACACGTTATCAAAATGGGGGAAGGCGTGGGACACACAGGGACAGACACCTCCACATGACAGAAAGAAAAAGTCATTTCCTGAGGAAACCTCATCTTTATTTTCCTTTTATCTGTGCTCCCTAACAAACACCGTAAGAGCACAATGGAATAAAAATCAGAATAACAAATAAAAGCTCTACAGTGACATCTATTCCTCATATTCCTGTAGATGTTAACTACTTGCACAGCCACACTACATTGCACTACTGTGTGAACAGTACATGCTTATTTGTTTTCTGAATTATTGACGTCAGCTTTGGCTATCTCAATGCTTTATTTACTATTTTGCTTTCTATATTACCTTGTCTATTCTGCAATTCCCAGAAAAATTACCTTGCACCTAGTATGTTTGTTTTCTTGTGTTGTAGCTTCCATTATGTCTGAAATCATGAATCAACAGACCCTGCCTGACAAACTTGTGCAGACAAATACTACTTTGCAGAGTGACTTGAAGGCAAATACCCCTATTGTCCCTAATTTACTGTCAAACCAGGAGGAAAAAAAGCCCAACACTATTCAATGATTTACACCATCTTAAGTAATAATCTTCTTCTAGATATGAAACTACTGTAATTTATCATGTCTGTGCATCCAAAACATCACATTGACATAACAAATATCAAGATTTTCCCAATTAAGAGTAAAAAGTATTACTTTTACTTGATTCCTTCTCTCACTGGGAGGTGATATGAATAATGTTATGACTTGGTTTGTTGTCTAGTGCCTTCAAAAGTCGTTATTATTCTCACTTCAAATGACAGATAAATTTTTGGGAGTTCTGCCTAGACATTGTAGGGAACAAAATTTCTTGATTGAGCCTTGTATAGCATGTATTAATTTAACATGAAAAACAGCTTAGTATTAGGTTTCACTGTAGAAAAATAAATTCACTCTGAGAGGATACACTCTCTAATGCCCTAGATGTGCTCTTTCTACCCTATCTTCAGTTTTCTCTCCCAGTCCTAAGCAGCAGTAGTAATTACAGTAATTCCATATTTCCAGATGCTGGACAATTTGATTAAGGCAACAAAATTTTATTTGAGCCAAGTTTTCTGAAGATTAAGAGCAAGATCTTTAATTGCAACAGAAATAATAAGGACCTTAAAGAAGAAGAAAATATGTATATCTGTTTCATGCCATGGACCTCATCTGGGGTGTCTCTGTGGCACAGAATTAGGTACCAAAGCTCTAAAAAGAAACATAAAAGGCAGAAACATTCATCAACTTTCCTAATGCCAGTTTATACAGCTGTTTATTTGGTTCCTATGAGTTCTCTTCAGTCTCTTCATTTTCCCCACATGTTCTCCAGGAAGTTTGGGAATGCATTTGCCCTACAAGCTGACAAGACAAAGTTTACCATGTGCAGCACGCTCGCTGATGTGGATGTAGCCCCACAACAGCTACCTCACTAACATCTGGGAACTCTGGAAGAAGGCTCAGCTTCAACAACTTTTCATCCAGAGGAGAATTCCATATAAAAAGGGTCCATAAAAAAGACAGATTTACAATTCCCGATTTGGAAGAGCATTGGATACTCTCACGTATTTCAATGCCAACACAGTTCATTCAGGTCAGAACTTGCTGCAATATAGTAGCCTACAAGCAGGAAAATGTTTTTTTTTCACATAAGAAGCACTCAGAGGTGTTAATTTCTTTCTTGTCCTTTTTCACCCTCCATTTACGGCTATGAACTTTCTTGCTGAGTATTCCATACAAACAAGAACAAATATAGGAGTGAGAAAGGATACATTTCCCTTGAGAGAAATCAGGGTCAATCTGAACCAAAAAGCTTCTGTGAAACCATGAAGGCCCCGTAACAGGACCACAGGGGTGTGAGTGAGCCCTGCTCTTAATGTGGCTTACACTGGGAGAGAATCTGGCCGTGTGAGTCAGTGCAGTTTGACTCCAAAATGTCCTGAGTGCAGCTAGTTTATAACTGGGAGTAAGTTAAACATTTTGGATCCCTTCATAACAAACAGTATTTGGGACTAATAGTTACTGCTTTCCTGAGGAGCTTTCAGCTGCTTTAAACATGTTAGTACCTGATATTTTGAGGAGGTTTAAAATGCAGCCCCCAGCCTACAGAGAGACTTACAGGAAAAAGCTTTCTCTTCTTAATGGCACTGTCACTGCCATAGGAACATACTGTGTCTGTCATTGCAACCCCCTGACACCAGATTTAACCTCCTACACAAACACACATTGCAATTGCTGTTTTGCCAGACAAGACATAACTACCCAGCTAGCAAGAGAAAAACATTTACTCTCTTAATTGCTTTCTGTACAAACTGTTTAATTAGAGTTTTCTCCTGTAATTTGGTAATGAAAACAAACAAAACTATTTGTAATCAAAAAAAACCCCCAAACAGAATAAAATCAAAGCAGAGATGAAGAAAATAGTGGGGGGAAGGAGGTGGAGAAGGTAGTGCTTTAATGTGTTTTTCATTCATGGTCATATTCAGTTATAAGCTCTGTTCAGTCTGTTCTGGAAAGTCCATGATAAGCGGCACTCACAATTTTTCTTTTTTTCTTTGGAAGACGCAACAAATCTCTAAGGCCATAAAATCTCCCAACACACTTCAAATTTTCCTTCTTGTTATAGTCAGTAAGAACACTCAGAGCTGGATCCAAGATCTGAAAGCCAGAGTCACTCTTTAGATGTGCAAAAACCTGGTTAAGGTCAGTGGTGGAGCTCCATAAGGTGGGAGGGTGCTGGGGAGCATCCTTGTGAGCTGAGGGCTCAGAGGAGCAGCATGACAGAGCCCAACACATTGAAAATGGTGTCTAAAAGGCCCAGTCACAGGGACAGATGATCTCCAAAGGCCTGCACGGCAGCAGGGGTGCTCCTCATGGATGCAGCCCCCAGTCACCAGCTCCAGCCACCACTTCCAACACAGCCCCTCAGCCCTGCTGCAGGGAAGGCCATCACTGACTGTCCTGGAAAACCACTTTATTCATGCCCCCACAATGAAATATTCCAGTGAACGGCCTATTTAACCATTTCCAGACTGACATGCCTGCTCAATATTTTATAACTTTGGCAATTTCACTGTGAAAACAGAGATTGTATTTCACTAACAAAACCAGTTGCCAAAGCAGCATATTAACACCCTTCTCAGGAGTAAACAGTGCAAAATGGAGACCTTCGCTTTGCAGTAAGAAGAGAACAAACCAAATTGAACTGAAATGTGCTCATTTTAAAAATCACCAGTGGGCAGTGAACGGTTTTATTGGTATGAAACTGGAATGACAGTTCTAAAGCTGAATAAGCGCTAAGCACATTTCCACGTGTGAAGTGCAACCATATGTGACTTCAAACAAACTCTGCTGATTATGAGAGAAAACTTCATACTTCATCGTTTAGAAAATAGAACTTAATTTCTCTTCCCATTGTTGCCACTGGGGGCCAGGAGAGACACAAAAAGGTAAAAGGTGTTTTTTAAAAGGCAACTTTTAGTTTCATTTTGACTTCTCACTGTACCTGAATAATAAGAATGTGATGAAAATTGTAAAATGAATTGTTTATCTGGCTTTGCTGTTCGTGATGAGATTCTCTGCAGAACATTTTTTGCAACCACAGTTTAACAGCTGAAAACATAGCAAGTATTATCTTTGTATAAGGCCTCACACTGGTAAAAGTGGAAAGGGTAGGAATTATACCCTATGCCCATTCTCTTTTTACTCCGATCTTTTTCTCTTTAATAATTTGCTTACACCTTATTTTCTAAATATAAGATAATGAAAACTCAGAGTACACTGCCTTCTAGAGAATATAAATATATCAAGTTGTACCTTATTTCTCCAATGGTCTCACTGGTGTCAACGTTGATCTCACAGAAGCAGGGAATAGGCTGAGCAAATCACCTAAAAAAAAATTAAAAAGAATAATTAAAAAATTATGTTTGTTTCAATGAACTTAAGACCTACAGTGACAAAAAATGAACTGGAATTCCCCTTCACCTTTGTGGAAAAATAACTGAAATAAATGGAAAAATGGAGAATTATCTGGGTTTTGGGGCACTTCTACACAGAGAGTAGAAACAATCACCATCAGTCCATAAGGACAAAACATTAAATTATCCAAAATGCAGGAGAGACAAGTGTGACAAGAAGCCTTTTATTTTTGGTTTTTTGTAAAGTTTTTTTTTTTTTTTTTGGCGGGGGAAGAGGAGTGAAGTGCACAGAGGAAACGTTATTTATAAAAATAACTTGATTTTACAAATCTCACTAATAAAAACTCAAATATCTCAGTGG
Organism: Pardalotus punctatus; assembly: GCA_013400915.1. NCBI lineage: Eukaryota > Metazoa > Chordata > Aves > Passeriformes > Pardalotidae > Pardalotus > Pardalotus punctatus. The sequence goes on along the minus strand of VZTX01026579.1, from coordinate 982,933 downwards.
TGAGAAACTCCATTTTGTCAAACAGATATTTCCACTACTGATTATTCATTAAAAAACATGAAAACTACAAACTGAAAACCAGGAGAGAAGAAGCATGGGAAAGAAGTAGGATGGGATTAGGGTCTGATATTGAAGTCTTAAGCTCATTCTCCATCCATACGTACAGCATTTTCATCACTGAAAGAGAATTTTTCTCATGTTGTAATATTTTTGCCTTACTCTTATATGGCATGGTATTATCCAGAAATGGCTAAAACATGCCAAATAGCACTTGTGCAAGCAAGAAAGTGCAGGACTGTTATTGAAGAAATCCTATGGTTTTGTGAGAGCTGTGGGACCAAGCTATGAAAAGAAAGCTCTAAACTAAAGTAAATTTAAAAAATAAAAAGTAAGTCAGAAAGAGCCTGTCTATTGAAGTGGCTATCAAAAATCCTACAGGATTTTTAACAAAATTCCTAATAGTGGTTTAAAACGCTGCCACACTATTATGATGTGTCAGAAACCTGTATTCCTTACAATCGCTCTTAATTCTCACTGGCCTTCTTTGGGATGTCTGAAGACTAAACTAGACCTTACCAATTCATACCAAGTTATTTGGCTTGATTCAGGAAATTGTGGTAGAAATACAGACTTATGCACCAATTTGCTCAAAACTATGTTCCCAAAAAATGAACACATAAATAAAGGGAGAAGGCGCTACCACAGAAACTCAGATCCAGAAAGTCATCAAACAAACAAAGAAAAACCCTAAAGGCCACATAGAATAAATGTTTTTCAGTTTTTCCTGTATCAGTGCTATATGTCTCCCTTTTAAACAGAAGAATTGGAGACACATCAACAGGAAAATTTGATGTGAGATTCCAATTTGCCACTGAAAAATCTGCCACTGAAAATTTGGAAGTTTCAGCAAGGAGAATTTGATCCTGGAGACTATTGACAAACTACCAAAATTAACCTAAATCAAGAGTAAATTATTTAATTCTTGAAGCCAAAAGGCAGGGTGACACCACCAAAAGTTCTTAGTCAGAGAAGCACCTTTTTAGCAAAGGGCAAGCTGTGTGGTTCCGTGCAGGGGTAACTGCTGAAAAAACAGCACCTGTGCTTGTGCACATCAAGGAAACACAATGGCATTTTCAGTCATTAAATGCTCAGATTCAGAGTTTTAGTCATCAACACTTCCACAGCAAACAGCGCCTCAGGCACGGAGGTGTTTGCTGAAGGCAGTGGGAGGGGCAGGGAAATGGCCTCCTGGATAATCACCCTCAGATGGCTATTGTTCCAGCTTCCAGAAACTGCGGGCTATTTATGATTAGATGTTGATAAACTAAATGTAGATGCCTAAAATAATGACTTTAACCCACAATCACTTGCAGTAAAAGAGGAAGTGTGTTAATGACCTTAGAATAATGAAGTTGTTACCACAAAAATAGTTACTAATAGGACTACAAATCTAATAGTCTTCACTCTATTCACAAGGGAGCTTTATTTACCAGAGACCAAACTAGGGCTTGGCTTAGGATTTTATTATTGTGGAAAGTGATTCAGTAAGCACACAGGGTCAGGAACCAGAGTTTCACATCACATCCACAATAAACTGTACCCCAAAACACATAATCTGGCTTTAACTGAGATCCTGAAATTAATATAATCAATAGGCAGTGTGACTTACTACTACAGTGTGAGCCTTCCTGTGTGACTAAACAGTGAATTAAATAATGCTTTGCTTCTGAAAAGACATCACTTATTTGACCCGTAAAAATATTGCTACCTTTCAACTACACATGCCCATGCTGAAAAAAAGCAACATACCTAATAATTAAAAGATTAATTTCTCATATTATTAAGGATTCCTTCAGTTTGTATGCAGTATGACAGAAGGGGTTTATACTGATATGCAAGAGGGTAATGTGGTGGCAGGACAACGGCAGGGCAAAACAGTAATGGCTCAAACATTTCAGTTCCTTGTAGTTAGAAAATAAGAAACCACAGTACTGGTGGCAGTCAGCAAACTGCTGGAAGGCTTCAGTGGAATGAGAAAAACAATAGAAAGTTTGTAAAACTATCACTCTGTTTTCTCAACTGAATAGTGTAGGAGTATACAAAAAATATAGATCACTTAAACCACCTTGACTTCTCACATCAGATCGAATTACCACAATGTAAATTCCTAATGTTAAACTTTGTTATGAACCTAAACTTTCTTTTGCAGATCAGCAGCTGCATTCACCACACAGACTTAAAAATCGAATGGAATAGCTAAGCTAATCGTTATTAACCCAGCTTACATTTGTTGATCTATGCAGTTGCTGACTAGCTGAGGCTCCAATTTAGCAGCAACAGATCCCTTTGTCTGTGGTGATGGATCAAAGGTCAGACTAACTCCAACCATGTGGAGCCTAATGATAGTTGAGGGAGACCTATGATGAATATAAAAATAGAACTAAAGATAAAGGCTTTAATCACAAGTGACAAATGACATTTTTGATGTGTCAAGTTCAATATTAATTATTTTCAGCTGCTCTGCTTTTACTTTTGTCTTAAGGAAACTACAGCAATCTGCTGACATGCCTGGAAAAGTTCAGGTGCAAAATGACCTCAGTTCAGTTTGCAGATTTACAGGAAACCATATACTATCCTTGGAGCATTTAAGTACTATGGCCTGTGGAAATACTGTGGCTTGTTAAAAAACATAAGTCAGGAGCTCACACTGCTTTTTTCCCAATTTTGGAATGAGCTAAATCTTTATTGTGGACATCAACAAAACCACAGATAGTGCTCTCCCAGCAGAGACTCAACAACTGTCTGGAGAAACAACACCTACAATTAAATAACTTTTCAATAAGCTAAAAACATTAAAAGGTGGTAACTACTTTTCCACTTCTCCAACTATGCAGTCACTTCAATAACAGCCCGAGCCATCCATTTCCCATACAAAAAAGACATATGTTTTATGCGATTTTTGTCACTTTATAAATCCATTGCCCACTCTAAGCTTTTAGAAAACATCTTTTATTCATGGCAGAAAGCTAATTAGGCTGTAAAAATGAACACGTCCAGAAATCCTTCAATAAGTAGGAGGAAAAATTAACAACTGTGGTAGTTAAAAAAAAAACAAAAACCGAGGAGTGCAACTTGACAGATCCTGTGCTAGAAGTTTTTCTTCCTTGGCCTTTAAACTGAAGAATAAACATCTTCTGGTCATTTAATAAAAATAATTGTATTTAATCTGCTGACCTCATGTGATGAACTAATAGCAAAACCAGTTAGGGAAGAACACTGTGGCATTTCAAATACTGACTTATGTGCAGAATCAGTAAAAGATTTCCCTAATTGAGCACGAACCAACTCAAAAGATATGGTGATGATCACAGGTGAACTCTGAAAATACCAATATCTGAGTTTGATTACTTGCCTGGGATCTCTTAAATTATAAATATCTGAAATCACTGCTTATCTTGACTGCTGGAAACAACAATAGTATGAAACAGAAGCACTCATGAAAAAAAAAAGGAAAGGAAAAAAAGGAAAAGGAAAAAGAATAAAAATATAAATATAAAAGAAAACAAAAGAAGAAAAAGTTTTAAAAAGTGAGTAAAAAAATAAAAAAGTAACCATAAATTTCAGCAGAATTAAGTGAAGGTTTGAAGCAGAGATCTAACAGCAAAAGCAGAGTGCAGAACCATGAAAGCCATTGCACTGGGGAGGAGGCCAAAAGAGAGAATCATTCTGTTGATACATGGTGAAAATGAGACAAATTGAAGGCCCCAGTGGGCTAGCCTGAAATGCATCTTTTTATTTTCTTCTGCTAAAAAGATATTATTTCTGGAGATAAGGAAGCATTTCATAAAGCAGAAGAAAGAAGCCCAGTCGACCCAGTCCATCTATGTCACTGGGGAAAATTATTGCAATCCTTCATCTCAACCAATATTTTCCAGCACTGGGATGCAGATGTTATCAATGAAGGAAAGAATGGAAACAGGACATCCATATGAACATCTTTGAGCTATTAAGCAGGAGGACTGTGTTTAAGCTCAAACTCTGATTTCTGGTTAAGAGCTAAATGCCATTGCTGCAGTGGCTAATGAAGTGGCAGGCAGGGAAAAGAAGGATTGCTGGCATGCCAAGGCAGATGAAAGCAGCTGCACCACAGGATCAGAAGCAGCTGAAATCTAGTCTATCTGCTAGCCAGCAAGGCCTGACAATCCCAGGCTGCATGCTGTCCTTGTGAAGACAGGGAACAACTCAGGGTCTCCAGTAAAGCTGCACCAAAGGTCCATAAATAAAACAGTTATGTGCACATTACTGTGCTTATGTCTTCTGCTACTGGGCATTTTGGGCTGAGTTTTTTTTGGGGGGATCCCTTTTGTGAAAGAGCTTATAAATTGAGAAAATTAGATTAATAAATATGATGATTATAGTGATATTTGTGAAAGTTAATGATTTGGGCTTCAGCTCACTATTTATTACTTTAAATTGAAGTCTGGTATTTCTCATAGTCAATCAAGTTCTGTCTAAAGGGGTTACACAGAAGTAAGGGAGATATGCCAGCTGATGAAAAGACACAACACTCTATTCTCTGGCTTACTACACTGATTGAGTCCACTACTGACCTGAGAAAAACCTATATGTATTCACAACATGATAAGATATAATTTTTTTCTTCATCCACATTTAAAAGTAATCAAAGTAAATTATCTTTTCCTCAGTGGTGCTTGACTAACATTCATGAAGAGAGTGTTTGGAGTTATGAACTGGCTATAAACGACTCATCATGCTTTACTGCATTAATGTATGCATGTTTTCAGGGGCTGACCTTTGGACTGACCTGTCAGAGGTATAGCAAAGCCATCATCCACTGACAGGCCTTTACTGAGGGAGAAAAATCTTTGTAATAGCACAGAGGAATTTACTAATCTGACATCTAGTTTAGCAGATTAATCTTGGATTTTCTTTGATCATGCCTTGCAACAATGTGCAGCAAGTCAAACCAATCAACAAGCATTAATTAAAAGAACAATGAAGGGCAGAGGCTATTTAGTTATGAATGGCACACACTGACTGAATATTATGAGTTCCCAGATGAAAGCAACATTTCCTAAATGACATAGATCAGTACTTGATAAGCTTCAAGGTAGCTGTGCAATGTAGGAGGGAACCCTGAAAGAATGTTATCACAATCTAGAGAAAAAGGCAAAATGGAACTAGAAGCTGCTTTTGGGACTTGCATGAACCAAAGCCCTGCACTGGGATTCCTGCAATCATTACAAACACCAGGGCAAGCCCTGCAGTGGGCACTCATGCCTTGCCTGAAAACACTAAGGTTTGAAAATTCTCATGTCATAAAACAGGTAAATAAAGAACATTGTGACCCTATGAATCTGTCTCAGCCTTCCTTCATGTTAGGTGATGCAGCACTGCTTGCTTACACAACAGGGGCTTATTTCAAATGCATATACCCAGATGCTTACCCGGTGTAACCTCAGTTTTTTACTGAAGTCAGGAGATTTAATGTTTCTTTACACAACTACAACTATGATCTTGGATGTTCTGACACAGAATTTTTGATTTCTTGTATTATGTAATGCAGAAATTAAAGAACTTTTTTGACAACTCGTTACTCTTACAACAGCAGACTCAAAGTACTACCTGTCTCTGCCTTTGTGATTGTAAACCAGGCCTGTGTTCCTACCTGTATGACATTATAAAGAATGACTAAGCTTTAATTATTCTGGGAAATGAAGTGAATATAAAACAAAAGCAAAATGCTTAAGGGCATTTTGTTTTAATAGAAAAAGTATAAGGAAATTACAGGAGTGTACCAGCTTAAAACTTTATTACCTAAATAATTGCATAATTATACATTGGGAAAATAGTTTGATGCAAAAAAATAAATCAAAAGAAAAACCAAAACCACTCTTTAATGTTGGCACAGTTTCTTGTGCTGTTCTAATATTGAATGGGATATTTATGGCCAAATTTAAGCAGATCTTGTAGCAATCTGAAGTATTTATTAGCAGTAATCAAGGTTTTCCTTAAAACTCCTTGTCAACAAAGAGTCCACAAAGAAGTGACTGGTGAATGCCTCCCAAGTGTTTAGAGCAATGAAGCAGCCCTGTAGGTAGGGGACATTCTGGCACTCTCAAAATTGCAAGCCAAAACCCAAAAGCAGTAATGAGGCTAACAAAGAAGAAATTTCTAATGGTCCAGACAGCAGAGAAAGGGCTAATAGAGCCAGTCATCAAACCAAAACCAGCAATGAGACATACACTTCAGAAACCTAACACCACACAGCAGATAGTTCACCAACCACAATTTTCAAATAAGGTTTAAGCATTTTATAGATAAATGTGCTACAGCTTAAACAGAAAATCTTTGCTCCTTGTGTCAGATATTAAGTAAGCTTGTTTCACCTGTGTTAGGCAGAAGATCCAAGTAGATGATACAAACCTATCCCCCAAAAATCTATGAGTATTTGTCTAATTTTAATGCCTTTTCTAGAGCCATTCTACGAAATTGTTAGAATGGCATTAGCCTACATTTGTCCATGGTTCCTACATCCAAGTATGGCTTCTAGGTATCAGGAAATAAAAATAGATTTATCTTCCAATAGGCCATAATTTGTCCTTTTTGTTTCTTGTTAAACTTGAAAACTGAGTGCACATTTTTTGGCCTACAGATACATTTTTATGTGAGGGTTAGCCAGAGTGATCCTAATTCTGGATACAAGGAAAAAAAAAAAAAAGAAACCAAACAACAACAACAACAAAAAAAACCTTGTGGATTTNAAAACAAAAAAAAACTTGTTGATTTTCTCCTGATTAAAAAAAAAAAAAAAAGTCTATTGTTCACTTCCAAGGTACTTTAGGAAAAAGTAACTAATTTGAGTTATAAATAATCTCCGATAATAATCAGAGCAATTCTATTGCATGTATTTTACAAAACCCTCTCTTCATGTGGGATACCAGCTCATGTTTCCTAATGCGGATATCGAAGTTTGAGTCCTAAAACTATCATCAATAAAAAAGATAAACGGTCTAGTGAAGAACATGAAATGAGGGCTAGATCAGCTAAAACAGACCTGTGTCTGGAGCAGTTAATGTACAATGTAGAGTGATATCTGGGCACCCTTGCCTCTTTTTCCTTCTTTTTCCCAATCCCTAAACACCTACTTACGCTTATTTGCAACCAGTCCAACTGAAAATAACCTCTGGTTTGAAACCAGGTGAAAGCACAAATGCATGTCCTTAGCTCCAGAGCAGAATACCAAAATCTGATATCGTGAATACTCTTTACCATAAATCTTTCAGTGTGCAATGAATGTGTCTATACCTGGCAAGTGATTTCCTAGGAAATGTTTATTTCTTATGGGAATCAAGCAGTACAAGATTCAAGCAGTAAACATTGCAGTTTCCTACTTGTCTTCAAGATCTTTGCCAAGTACAGTCCAAAGCATAAATGGATAAAGATGATTAAAGCAGTTGAGGCGAAAAAACAGAATTGCAGACTAGGATGTATTTATGGCTATGAAATACAGTATTTCTGTTGTGGAGACTATCTAGAGCATATCTACCCTCTTGGCTTAAACCACAAGGTGCAAGAAAGTAGAGGTGCCAAACAAGACTGCTGTGATTGCAGCTGACTCGAATGTGCCAAACCTCAGAGAGAGTTCTCTTCTAAATTCTTCAAGCTGCACCTTGCTGCTTCTCATATGGCAAATACAGAGCAGAACTGGAGAATGGGAACATTTCTGTGGTCTGGCAAGCTGCCATAATTTCATGAACGTTCCTCTATACCTGAAACTATAATTGTTAACTCTTGAAAAATTAAGTTAATTTTTTGCCAGAGTAGCTGTAAGAGACCTTTGCTAATATTACATTTTTCATCCATATGAAGGTCCAGGCTAATTTATTTCATGTCAAGATTTACCTTTATTCAATGACAATAAATAGTTCTATTTCAATGAATTCACACTGGGTAAATTTTTATCCAGACTCAACACACAATGGTTAAATTTTTGTCCCCATTTGAACTCCATTTTTACTTTCTAAATTGCATTTTGAATAAAGTTTAATAATGCATGTTCACCTGAAATCTGGCAGCCACTGTTATTGAAAGCATTTTCTTACTTTGGAAGCTTCTTGTAAATAGTTTGGGGTTTTTTTGTGGAACTAGATAGACTATAAACCACAGTTCTGAAACTCTGAAATAGAAATGGATTGAGAGATCATTAACTGTGCTTGCGAGGAAGATGCCTGTGAGGGTTCTCAAGCTCAGAAATAAATCTTGAAGATGACACCTGGTATGCATATTTCACGAAATGGTGTTCAAAGAAGCAAACCTAATAATTAAGACAGAAAAAAGTGACATTTCTCTAAGTTACTTAGCAATTTCTTCAACTACCCCAGCAGTGTTTGAAGCATATCATTAGAGATGTAGTTCTTAATAATATAGATAGAAAAAGCATATCAGTTCTCCGAGGAGAAGTAAGGGAGGTTAAAGATGAGCAGGAATTAGAGCAATTATAAAGTAAGGCAGTAAACAGATTTAGGACTCAAAAGCATATAAGAAGCTAATATATCCTAATGCAACAAAGATTTTCATCAGTCTTAGCTGAAGAAGTCTAAATTGCACATAGCAATGATGCATTTTACAAATTATCCTAAATGAGGGTTTCTAGAACTTTGACACCATGTGGATATAAAGACCACTGCAGCATGAAGGCAAAATGTATTCTTGTATTTCTCAATACAACATGACAGTAGTTCTAGTCTTTTAGTAAAATAAGTCAAAATGAAGGCTTTTCAGTAGAAGGGATGTTTAACTGGATATGTGAAACATTCAGATAATAAACTTTCTAATCAAATTATGCAGAATATTAGAGACAGAATAGTGTCAATCAATGTTATTTCTTCAAGGACCAGAAATAGATATTTTGAAGATGAAGAACAACATGAAGCCCTTGCTCTCTCTCCTTGACCAAAGGGATATTAGAAAAAGCTGAAGCCTTTATGTTTAGGGGAAAAAGAGCTTTTTCATGCTCTCTGAGGAAGAATAAGTATTTCACATTTAGGGAGGCAGGAAAGGAAAAAGAAATCTTAAAATGCAGCACCCTAAATACAGGGAAAGAGTTATTTAACATGGTGCCTCTAACACCCAGGTCCTGGGCTTGACAAATGAAGGCATCCTTCCAGTCCTATGTCCCCAGCTGATATAGAATGTTCATTTGCAAAAATAAAATTGCTGTTGCAGAAACAAGTGAGCCCATGAAGTTGCTAAGGGACCTGTAGAAGCTTGGTTCCAGCGTTAGAATTATGTAATACAGAGCTGACTTTGAAAACATTTATCACATGATTGTGAAATCTATCGCATGGATCTTACCTCTGCATTCAATTACATACTGTATGAGCCTGCAAAAGCTTATAAAAAATTGCCTCTCCCCAGCAGCTTGGCCTGGCCAGTGATATTGGGCAGGAAAAATCTTTTTGGTACAGTTGGGCAGGTATCTGAGTTTACAGCGACTGAGTTTACATGGAAACCCTACAGTACAGTATGTTCAGGTACCTAGGATCTCTCAGTAAAAAGAAAAGAAAAGAAAACAAAACACAAAACATTGTCTATTTTAATCTTAAAACCATCTAGCTATGAAATCAAAATGAAATAATTTCATTGTATTTGAAACTTTCCTGGTGAAAGAAACTGTAAAGTGGATAGCAATCTGAGGTGCGATTTTCCATTGCATATGTTTTCCAAAGATAAACATCTGATCAGAACAGCTCGCTGTTAGTAAGTGAAAATAAGAAACAGAACTAATAGAGAAACTGCCAGCAGCTTCCAGATCATTAACTATTGTTTATTTCTCCTCATGTTCAGACATCAGACTGTAGTGATGGAAGATACAGTCATTAATTTGGGAGTCATTTCAAGATGTTCCCATAAACACTGAATCAGGATACTGGCAAGCTGCCTATGAAAACTTGCTGCCAATAACTTTTTTCTTTTTTTTTTTTTTTT
>VZTX01026579.1:940588-972903 GCA_013400915.1 Pardalotus punctatus | reverse complement strand
TTTTTTTTTTTTTTTTTTTTTTGAGTAGTGATTTTTTATTGTTGCCATTATTTTCTGCTTTCTAGTCACTGCAATAGACCAGCTATGGGTAGATCATGAGAGTTTATACAAGAACTGACTTTTTATACTTTGTTCTGCAGTTACAGCTGTTTTTTTGCCTTTGTTATAAAAACCCTTAAAAAAAGTTGCATCATAAAGCATCAATTATTCTGTTCTTGACCTCTCTCATGGCAGCCAAAAAGGAAAAATTTGTTTTTCCTTACTTAACAGACGCCTATTAAAGTGACAGGTGAGCTGTCTGAAATAATTAATCTGCAAGACTTCACAGAAAGTATGTCTGTCCTCCCTTGTAATCCCATGTTTACAGAGTCTATCCTCCTCCAAAAAATAATAATAAAAAAGAAAGAAATCCAATCAGTTTTCTCTCTGACAATGTCAGAGTAGGAAAACAGTGAAAACGCAATAATATAATGAGAAATTCCTGTAAACAACATCCTAAGCATGAACTACTAATAGGATTGTAAAGAATATATTTGAAATATTCTTACATCTAGGCTAACTCTCCTGGACAGGCCCAGAGCAAATGACAGAACTGTCACTGTTCAGGACTAAAATACTTCATACCTCCTGAGAGTATGAATGCTTGCCAGAATTTTTAGTTTTCATTATTATTATGAAACAGTTAGCTGGTGCATGAAAGCATCAGAAAACCAAGAATTTATTCTGAATCTTACTACAATAACATGGATGCCACACTTAGTGCATCATGAAGCTATTGCTAGTTGATGCACGTGGTGACAGGCTAAAATCAAATACTAATAACAGCTTGTAGACTCTCCTGAAGAGCCAAAAAAATTGTACAAATTGTTTGAAATTTTTAAGTTTACACAATAATTTAATGGCACCATTGATATTTCAAATACTGTGCATCACTGTCAAAGGGAATGTCTGATATGATAACTTTTTGTTTAGACAGAAGAGGGATAATTAACACAAATCCAGAATTCTACTGCTGAATTAAAGAATTATAGTATATACCACACAGCATTGAGGAAGTGAGAATTGATGGCTTTAAATGGCAAACAATTATTCCTTTTGCTGATTTAGAAATAATCCAGAACAACAATCCTCTAGTGTTGTTTTGGCCTGGACATTTCAGATTAAATGTGGTACAGTAATACAAGAGAGATCAAGTAAACGGCTTTATAATATTGTGATTAATTTTCAATTTCCTCCATAAAGCCATAGTTATGTCTTCACAGTCTATTTCTGGATCAATAAACCAAGAAACCAAGTTTCTGGTCCGATAACTGTGTTTTTATTGAAAAAGTATGAATTAGTAAAGAGAGACCTTTAAATACTTAAAAATGCCCTAGGTTAAGAATGTCCAGCCCTATTAATCCTACATGCCACATCCCAAGCCCCAAGAACTTTACATAATACATACTTCATACTGCAAAGAACCCAGGGGACAGGGAGCTCAAGGAGCTATTCCTGAGCCAGAAACAACACTGCTTCTGCTGCAGTCCCTCCATTTCACTGCAGGATGGGAATGAGCTGAAGTGCAAGAAGGCCCAAGGGTCTCTTAGATCTACCATCCTGGGCAGGTCGGGATGAGAATTCCTCAGGCACAGGGTGCGGGATAGCCAGCAGCTCTGCCCACAGGGCGATTGCACCCCACAGCAACCTGGAGCCAGCGGGCATGATATGGCTGGCTGAGAGCAAGCTTCATCTCAAGAACTGTTCTAAAGGTTACCCTGTTTTCCCTCCTAGTTTTCCTTTTCAAAGGAACTTGCCTTCAGGAACACAAAACACTTTGAAGAATGGTCTTGAAGCTGCGGTGAAACTAATTGAAGGCTATTTAACTGTGAACAAGGATAACATAGCTTGACCACATTAATGGCACCTACACCTCTGGTTCTCTGATAACTTCTCTTGTCATTAGCCCTAAAAGGTGCTCTTAGTGTGAGTTACAAACAAGAGTTTGCAGCCCTAACTGACCCTGCATTTACAGAACATGCAAAGCTACTACATGTATCCAGCTTCAGTCCAGACTCAGCTTGGGACAGGAAAGTCTGAAGGATTCAGGGAATACGTGGCCCACCGGCACACTCGCAGAATGGCTCCACAATGAGCAGAAATGGACTAAGAACCCCAGCATGGCAAGAACAAACTCCATATGTCCATGATCTGAAGAGAAAGGGTATTGCAGCAGAAATTAAGCTGGAAGATCCTGGAAAAATATTGCTGGTTACTAACCCCGGTCTCTGTAAGATTCAAATATCTTGCGATGGATCCAGAAGCCTTAGCTTAATACTTGCTCAGAACTTTTTCTGAACCTTGGGGTTTGTGGGTATCATAATACAGACTCCATATTCCTGTATGAAATTATCTATAGAAACTGATGTAGCTTAACCATGGCAGGCTAACAGACTACAGAAACTTGGAAAAAGCTGTGCCTGCAAACCTTTTCTGACTAATTTACCTACTATCACACTTCCAGTTTTCTAAGCTGTTAGTCAAGATTATAGGAGTGGGAATATAAACAATCTTTATAAAATGTCCAGAAATTCAGGGAAGCTCGTATTTTATCAGTACTTGCTAAAGGGAAGCCAATGTCATGGCAGGCGAAAGCAATGCTAATGTTTAATCTGAAATACAGAAAGGAATAAAATCCAGATTTATCTCATCTTCTGTTTTTTCCAAAGAATCTCCTGCAAGGGCTTTCCAGCAGACAGTATGTAAGACATGCATAGCAACAGAAATACAGTAATCATAACACCACTGGCCCAGCAGAGCGATCTGTTTCTGTCTGGAAATAACCACTTTTAGCTGGCAGGAAGACCTTTAAACACAATACAAAGTGATTATCATTATGTTGGAATTAGTTATATCAGCAACTGGTTAGAAGCAACTATTAGTACCTCAGCTTTCTTATGTAACTTTGCTTTCTAAAGTGTATTATCACATTCTTTTTTATAGTCTTCTATCATAGGACATAGAAACAGATTACAGTTCCCAAGGACTTCAAGTCTTCAACTGCAATATGTATGAAGACTTTCTGAAGAATCCAAATAACAAGCACAGGGATTCTTTCAATCAATATTCTGAGCTCTACAGGAAGTAAACAGTTTTAATTAAGTTCCCCAAAGCTGCTTCTAGTATTAACTATTGGCCTCTGAGGAATGCACTGAAAATTATTTGCCACAAATATTTATCTTTATAGAGCATCCTAACTGGTATCAATCTAAATGTTTGCTACAGAATTGTTACAAGGAAAGGACAAGCAGACCACAATATTTGCCAACAGTGTTTGAAAAGAAGGCAGCTTTGAACAGACAGAATTTACAGGAAAACAAAATAAGCAAGATAAAATTTAAACATATAGTCATACATGTTTGCCAAGGAATCCAGAAATCCAGCAAGTTTTGTAGAAAAATATTTTTAAGTTACTGGGGTTAAGTTATAGTTTCAAAAAATTTTGAGAATTCTAGTTTTGCTTTTCATTTGAATTCAGTGTCTAAAATAAAGTTAAAATCTCAAAGGAATTTTTGCATTTGCAGGAAGTTAAGCATTTCATGGACACAAGACTTTACAGAGAGTAGTTATTAGAACCATTTTGTTGGATTATGCCCACAGAAAACTTCAGAGTTAATTCTGATGGGGAAAAAAATTATTCTAAGAAGAGAAATTGCTCAGAATTTGTAAGAAAAAAATTTTTTTGGATTTTACTTGCTAATGAATTGTAAAAATGTGACCTACTGCATAGGACTAACTTATGATAATTTAAGATTCTTTTTCTCTATTAGTAAGCTCTCTATTCATCTTTAATTAATAAAAGTTTAATTATTTTTTTATTTACACACACATAGATCTTAGCTGTATATATAAATGCACACATATATACACACCACCATATTTTATGCATCCTGATACAATTAAATGTAGGTATTGTTTGAATATGACGTCAACACAGATACTTCAGGATATTATGATATGGCTTCCATTCTATTGCAAACATGGCCTTTTTTTCTGTCTTTTTTTTTCTTTGATTGTTTTTTTTCCCCTCTCATTTTCCTTTTCTCTCTAGTATTCTGGGATTTTCCTTTTGACACAGCTACACCTTTGGATATGAATATCCTTTGTATTTCCACAGTCAGATCAGATTTGAATACTTTAAAATGTCCTTGATTTTTCTAATTATAGACATTTTTACTTAGGGTTTGTTTGTTTTATTTTGTCTAACTTTCTACTTTGCTTCCTATTCAGGAATTGGAATTCCTTCCTAATTTAAGCCCTTCACAAATCATCACTGTCCTAATATGTAACTAAATCCATGCTGCATCATCTGACTTCAGTACCTGAAATCACTGGCTATACCTTTTTTCCCCTTCTGTTGTGGTACAAGGCAGAAAGCAGAAAATGCAGTTTCCTTCTAACAATAAACAATTCAACTATACCTATGCAATCCACCTTTTTTAATGCCTTTTTTTTTTTTTTTTTGCCCAGAACTGTGTCCAGACTAATTTTCTCCATTCAAGGTGAAATTTAGAAGCCAAGAAATAATCTGTTCCATTGAAAACTGTCCTTGAACTTTTTGTAATTGAACTTCTGGACTAAAAGAGGAAAAAAAATCCAGAAGGAAGAAAGGACATTTTTTTAAGTCTGAACATAAAACCAACTCCTTCTACACATTGCATTAATTGTCCAATTCTCAGGAGAAAAATATAGCTATACAGAAAGATGCAATATATAAAGAGTTCCAAAAATGTATCTGGAGCATTGCCTTTACAATAATCAAAAGAAAAAATTACTCAATTGAATATATTTTATAACATAGCTAATGACAAATACAGCAGAAATAAACGAGGTGCCAACACTGCTTAATCAGAAACACACTGCACAGTACTGTGATAGAGTTTTAACATATTTATTAGAGGAAAATTTTAGGTTAACCTAAAAGTCCTCAGAGGCAGCATTATCCCCTAAAGGTTTTCCATTATTCTCTTTTCATTAGAGTTCTTCATTAGGCTATAAGAGCTCCCAAAACACTAAATCCCTAAAGAAAATCGGCATAGAAAAATAAGAAACCAGGTAGTAATTGAATCCAAGTTACGGATGTAACGATCAAATTAAAGAAGATGAGAAGAATTTGGAGGATTCACTCAGCTCCAACAATATCATCCACTGTTGAGTTTCAGCATATTTATCTGTAGTATCTACCCCTGGTGGCATTGCTCTTCAACACCATGTATGTAGCACTATGTTGTTGATTTTGGGTTTCATCCAAGGGTGTTTCATTTAGTGTATGAACTTGAGTTTCCAGAGTGTTTTCAGAAAACCTTCAGTGGGTGCAGGGAGAATTCCACAGGGCATCTGCTTAAGCTCAGTCAACTATGACTGAAGTCTTTCTCCAAAAATATTTTAACAATTTTCATTTGACACCTTACCAGTAACACTGGGATATTTACTTTTGTTTGGTAAGACAATTGCTCTGAACACTAATTATTAGCTGATTATTCAACAGGGAGAAATTTCTGACAAAAGAAAGAGACTCCCAGAAGAAGAGATATCCTTGTAATTAGCTTTTCATATCTATTAATTATATTTTTTTCTCATTCAAGGGAAATACCTACAGCAACACAATTAAATTACATGGCCGCATCAGGGATGTTAGCTTACTTCAAAATATTCTGTGTATGACAAACACTTAGAAGGAGCTGTCTCCAAGTAGGCTTGCTTCATGTTATATCAGCATCAGGGCAAAAGAAGTGTCATTTCATATTTCTTGTACTTGCAATACTCATGCTTCTTGACAAAGAGACGATACTGCGAGCTAACGGAAACCTCCCTGGTTTCTGCATTCCAGTCCTTGGAAAAGGTCAGAGAAAAAGCTAACAACACTTAAGTGCATCAAGAGAAGAACTGCTCCATTCCTGTTTTGACTCTGTAAATGGACATAACAGCTATACATTTCCAGAGATGTGCACTGGTTTCAATTAAAATAGAATCACTATGTGGTTATACTTCTGTATTTATTGATATAAATGTAAAGAAAAAAAATCAATATTCATTGAGTTATGGCAGTCTGCTCTTGAAGAAATTTTGAAAGAGATTTGGTAAAATGGGTGAAGTAATCCTAAATCACCAACATAAGTCAGTTGTCATACTTTTAAAGCTTCAGAATTTTAAACCTAGATTATGAAAAAAAATCCCAAAATGTTTCATAGCAAAGAGTTTCCAAGTTAAGCAAGCCCACAGAAAAGATCAAGGAGTTTCCAGAAGAACTAAGATATGGAATAATGCGTTTCCATTTTATTTGGAATTTTACAAAATAAAATGTTTGTAGACTTTTCCTGTTAAATTGTGACACAAACTATGAAATCACGTGCTGCCACAACTTTTGAGCATCAACTTCAAAATTCAAATGGAGGTCTAAGTATTTGTCAGGTTGGTTTCACAGGACCCAATTAAAACAAGAAAACCCACAACACAATTTCTGTAACTGCATTAATCAATCAAGAAATAATACAAGCAATCAGATGCCGTGTCCAATGGCCAACCAGTCCCAGTTTGTGGTATCATAGCAACACACACACCCACACCTCAAAAAGTGACTGGTTTTTGTTGGAGTGGTTTCTACCATCTCAGAGAATCTGAGAAGTCCCAAGCCAGCAGAAGCACGCTGGTGGGACAGTTAAAACCACCTGGATGTTTCTTGTACGGTTTGTCCCAAAACCATGGTAACCTTTGTATGTTAATCCCCCTAGGCTGGTTGATTTCAACATGATCCCTCCCTNTCGTTGCACTGTGCCGGACTGTACTGGCCGGAGTGGTCCAATATCAGAGACCCGCTCGGAATACTCAGGGACCTATTCCGCCCCACTACTTCCTGAACGCGAGAGGCTTTAGTAACTTTTGCTTAAAATTTTATCTTTGAAACATTTTCAGATTTTATGAAAACCATTTCTGTGGTACCACCAGACATCAGGAAAAACTTTTTTCCCCCTCATGTTAACCCACCATAAGAGCCAACAGTTCAGTCTTTATATGAAATGCACTCAGACACATTATTTGTGTCCTCGTTATGGCATATCACAGGAGCTTAAGTGCATTAAACTCTGAGTTAGCACCTGTTCTTACACATGGGCATGAAAAAGGCAATTTTGACCAACAACACTGAAATACAGACAATTCTGAAAGCAAGAACAGTGACACACAGCATGAACTGTAACATAAATTTACCAGTATTCCTGACTCCTTTCTAGATCAAAGCAAGTTTTTCCCATGAAACCATAACTACTACTATCTCAGTTTGAGACAAAAGAACCACAACAACCTTCTCAGCCAACACAGCAGGAATGAAATTGGGCAACTCCAGATCTCAAAAGACAATATTTTATCTGGGAACTACACCAGGCCAAGATTTCTTCCCAGAGGACAGGAACTCTAATATACATACCTAACCATGGTACTACAATACGTTTTTGGAATTATCAAGAAAAAGTGCAATTCTATCAGGGTTAGACATAGTCAAGGTATTAATATTAGAGAGGGTAACTGCATGCCACCAGCAGCATTCTGCCCCAAAATGGGCTTAGGTGCAGAGTTCTGTCTAATATGGCAGAGACAGAGCTAACTTGGCACCACACTTGAGAAATGTTAGCTCCCTTTGAAAGAAACCATCTATAAATATCAAAAAAACAAACCAAGGTCCCTGGAGTTGAACAAAAATCTCTACTGTTACCTGAAGCAAGGTCAAGACCACTGTGGAAAAGGAAAAGTTCTGACTAAGATTGTAACATAAAGTTGCCAAAATACCTCATCTGTCACACTGGTTGTTCATGTTTGTTTATGCTACGATTTGGCAAAGCTGGTCTAGTCATATAAGTACTTCTAGTATTTCCTCTGTAATGGGTAACTCAGTAACAACTTTGTAATTATGGTAGCAGCTTAGGTGAGTTGTTGGCTCCTGTCTGAGTAAAGGTAGAGTTTTCCTCTCCCTGGTGCTTTGAATCTGGCACATCATTAGAAAACAACACTAATTTCCTTTATACACTTAGGTTTTGTAATACTTTTTTACAAAACTTTTCCTGCCTCAACAGCACCTAATCTTGCTGTTCAGTTCTATGTTTGTCTGCAAATATTAAATATTCCTGTTTAACTGCTTTGAAAAAATAATATTTTCCTGCAGCATCTCTTCATTCCATTGCTTCTTTAAAAAGTGAAGAGCAAAATCCTGTTTTCACAGGTTTGTTTTCTCCAGCAGTATTCACTACCTTTTTCCTCATTTATCAAGGTGATCACTTTTGCTTCTCACCTTCCAAGTCACATACTTTGGCCATATATCCTTATTTAAATTTTTTTCCCTGAAGTTTGGTGAAACATGTACAGGGATTTCTGCACAAATTTTTGTCCTCTGCAAAATTTTCAGAGTGGAAAGGATGATTAACTGTACTCTCATACAGACATTCCATTGTCTTTTTTCCCAAAAGTTGCAGTTTCCTTAAAAATTAATAAGAACAAATCTCTGGAAAGCTTTTTAAAAGACAGATTGGAACTCTCAAACCAGTTCTTGACATTTTGAAATATGGTTTTAGTTTAGATCTTGCCTAAGTCCTTAATTTGATTACTTAAACCCTAATTGGGCAACATTTTCCTCAGTCACCTAAACAAGAATGCAGGGTGTTTAGTATATAATTAAGAATGTTTCCATCTCTCCTCCCTAAAGACTGTAATTAACTACTACAAGTATGACTTCATCACCTTGCCATCTCTTTATGACCCCTCAATAATACAAAGAGACTCCAGCATCAATATTACAGCTCTAGGCTGAGGCCAAACCATGGCCACCCCATTGCTCACACACATGCACTCACTCTTGGCCTCGAGGGCGAAGGATTGAGCTTTGGGAAAGTGCCATACCCAGGGCTCCATTCAGACTTGTCCCTTCAATTTCAGGGAGCCTCCCCACCTGCACAGATATCAGGTAAATTTCTCAGTACCAAGGCAGTCTTCAGTTATCTCAAAAGGAAGGAGCTGAGCTGACTGTACAGGCTAGTAACAAACAGAGCAGGTAGTGAGGAAATCAGAACACCTACACTCTTCCACACAATTTGATGCAATAAAGTAGTTTGGAATTGGCATAGAAGAAGAGTGTGCTAGGGGGTGGTTTGCTCCTCTTCTGTTGCCCTGGGCTGTCAGGAGAAGCCAGTGAAATGAAATATCCAAGCCTAGCTAACTATTTGAGGTGTACAAACCAAATAGAATTTTAGGGCTGTGCTTAAGCTTGGTCCCTAACAGTGACTGACAGATGCTCTAAAAGCAGGAGAGCTTTGCTGTAGAGAGTTGGAAGCTATAAAGCACGAAGCAGCTAATTTTGAATATGACAATATTTGAGGGTTCAATGGAGATGATGTTTCTTTTAGTAACTGCATTTTGCAGTGCTTATTTCTGCAGGAGAACATATATTCTATCAATTGTAAAAGGAATTTAGAAAAATCATGCTCTGATTTTTTTCACCTAATATCAGAGGTCTGGAGAGGGCTGCAGAAATGCCTTCTTTTGGGTGTATTATAATACTTAATACTGAAGTGAATTTTATAGCCATCCCTCATGACAAAGTAGACAGGAAAATACTGCCTTTTACTGTGATAATTCCACTAAAAGTGTGCATGCAACATTTAGAAAAATATGTTGATAATGAACTGGCTGCCACAAACTTAGTATCTTGTTTCTCTTAGCTGGACAGTCAGAACCTTAATTCTTAATGAGCAATTTATAGGAGCATATGATGGATTACCATAATAAGAGACAGAATCATTCAGAATTAAAACTCTACTGTCCGGGGGGGGTTGAAAAAGGACAATTCTGCCTTGTCACATATTTCAAATAAACACATTTTTGAAATGTTCCCAGGTTTTCTGTTTGGGATGTTTTATCTCTTCCTGAGTATTCCAGAGTACTGATGTATTTTACATTGTTTATGCTAGGCTAAAAACCAGAGCTACTTTAGTTTGCATACTTCAAAGTCACATTTTTTATTTACTCAAACGACTTTCACAGACAAAAAGGAAGACTAGGGTAAATACCACACACAAACACACAAACATCCTCCCTGTCCTTACTACCCACTAAAAAAAAGGAAAAAAAAAGTGTATTCCACTTGCTTTCCTACCCCATTCTTACATTTCCAATGAGCTGAGTTTGTATCTGCCATTGGAGAAACACAGCTGAGACCTGTACAGCACATACTAAAATTTAACACATTCCCATGGCAGTAATGAACAAAGCAGTCCTTCCCTTCAGGAAAATCCTGGACTTGCATTCCCCAAGTCCCTGAGCAGTATAGAATTTAGAAGAAAAACAGGAAACACATGTGGAAACCAGATATAACTGACCAACCTAGCTATTAAGGTAGCCCAGCCAATAGTTTTTAAATGAATAAGCACATCTATATTATGCCTGGTTGACCCTTTCCTCCCCCCCAGATATTCACACTGAAACATTTTGGCTAGGTGTATTTACGAGCTTAAATATGCAGAGGAAAGAAACAGGAGCTAGTGAAATATTTACATACAACTTATAGTACGGGTTTATCATTTTTCCATACATTCATGAAAAAATGAATCAATATAACCTGCACAAAGTTAAAAAAAGACTAAACTTTTTATTAGTAAGAGCATGTACATATAAGCAGCTAGTGTCCATATCTGCTTCATCAAGTATACACATGTATACGTATATATGTATATAATCTCAGATAGATATATTCCTGTTCAGAAGTTAATCAAAGTAACAGGGCAATATCTTTTTCAGTGATGGGAAAATTAACAATAGTCATAAGGATTAGTGCTGTGTTTTTTTTGCCCAATCTACCATACCCTACCATGATCTCTGATTTTGGAAAAACTCTCAAATAATCTATGTAATCTTTGGTTTCTATATCTCAAAGAACATCTTACAAATGAAAATGGGACATTTTTATTGTCCTCCAATACAATGGTATAGATACTAGATATAATGTGATGCTGAAAAGATTTTGTAAGTATAAAAACTCTCAGCACCAAAGATGTAAGTGATGATAACACAGATCAGACTGCGCACATAAGCTGAGCTCATTTCCATGTAAATATTGCTTTCCCATCTGTGCTTAATGAAACAGCAGGAAAAAACATTCAGGCTTTCTAATAGTACCATCTACAAAACATAGGGGGACTCAGCAAAATTGTTGGCACTCAGAGTTTGGCTGCTAAGACCTTTAATTTACACTGATCTTGCCACTCTCTGCTTGTGACAAGCAACATGCAGCACCCTGAGGTTCATATGCAGCCTTTTGGGAAAAATCAAATTCACTTATCTAGGTGCTCAGAAAACTTAACTCCTCTCAGAAAGGGTGAGTTCAATAAGTAGTTCTAAACGAAAAAAATTTAATAAAGTGGAACAAGAATGAACAATATTTACAATGACCTCCAATAAGTAAACAACCCTTGCTTTCTCAAAATACAAACATAATAATTCAAGTAATTGTCTTTGTAGCGAGAGCTCTGTGGAAGCTGGAGCCCCCCTGCAGTTAATTCTCAATCACTGGGTTTGGAAGTCCCTCTGGGTATTGAAATGGGGAGCTCGACTCAGTTTCTAGTACTTTGCTATCTGCTAGCCACTTTTCCCATTATTTACTCTGTAGCGATTCCAGTTTTTCTGCATAAATATGGTAAAAAAGTTCTTGTTATATTTTCTAAGTATATTTTTCTCCTTCATATTTCATCATTTCTTCATCCAAAAGCTTCAAGGTATGGCAGTAAGGCAAATCAGACCAGTCCAGTCTTACTTAGAATTAACGTCTTAGAAATATATTTGTCACGGAATTCCCCATAATAGAAAAACTCCACTGGAAGCAGGAGGTATCTGTGGCACTGCTTCATCACAGTGAGGATGAGCTGTGGTTAACAAACACAAAAGGCCATATGAAGGAGGGAAATGAAGAATGGATTTTGACAAGAACTGGCCAAATTTTAAATTACTTTCTGCCTAAACATACAGTTTTGGAGTGAAGGAAGGGTTAAACAGTTAATTTGATAGGTTCTTTGTAACAAGTAAAGACATTGGTGGTACTCACTGAATGTAGAGAAACCAGCTAAATCAGTGGTGAAATGTTGCCTTACCCTGGACACAAGAGACAAGTAGTTACACAGAATAAAAACCCCAAAAAACCAAAATCCAAAACAGTCTTACTGGCTACTTGGTGTAGTCAAGCAGTGGCAGAAGAAGAGCAGATATTTCAAATATCTTGAGTAAAGTTATGTTACAAGACAGGCTTGCTGGGCCTGACTCTGCCTGTATTCAACTTCTGCTAAAAATCCATAAAGCTCAGTGCAAGACTGTTCATCCCACAGAGCAGCATATAGCAACCATCTTTCCCGCGAGCAAGTTGGACTGTAGAAGTGTACATGAATTTTTTTTGCCTAGGGAACCTTAAGTCCTGTTTTCATCACATGGCCAGATGGGCACCACCATAATGAATCTAAATTAATAATTTGACTCATTGTTTTGTTTTATTTAGGTGTTATTATTTACTTATCTTTTCATGCATGGGGATGACATACAAGAAATTATACGGGTAGGAAGGATAGAAATAGGCAGGAATTTTCTTCAAAGATAGCAGTTCACCTAATAAAATAAAAAAATTCTTGTAAACTCAAGTCTCATAAATTCAAGTCCCTTGGGCTCTCTGTGCACTATGACCAGGAGACATATGAGCCTTGCTCTTTAATTTTATGACTTTGAAAAAAGGTGAAATAAAAACAAACAGAAAAAGTGTAGTTTGTTGTCCTGGCTCATTGCCTTAGTGGTTTCGTTACTAAGAACAATGAGATGCTAAAAGGCCATTTATACCACAGAAATCCTTAGCACTGGCTCTGCTTTTATCTTAGTCACTGAAATAGAATGTTTAATCCACTTGCTAGAAGTAACCTCTTCACACAGAGTTTTTGAGATCCACCACAGTGACCCACTTATTTTTGGCATTATATATGCAGCCATACACCGCATTAGAGATGCCTTATCCTGTCCACATATACAGCAGCTGAAACAGGCCCCTTTCCATTTAAAGAGGCTTGGTTAAAAGAAATGCAGAAAACAGGAAAAAAAAAGAAAGAAGGAAAGAAGAAGGAAAATAAGAAACATTGTGGCATTGTGAGCTTTGACTTAATGTGAACTTTCCTATATTCCAGTCATGAGATTTAACCAAGAACAGCCTTGGGGATATTATGATGGGAAAAGCAAAGTGTGGTGATTGCATTGGGAATATATTAGCTGGAACGCTGTCTCAGCAGCTGGCGAGCAGCCTTTTGAAAACAGCGTTATTCCAAGAACTATATAAATAAACAGAGGCCTTGGGAATTTTTATCCGTCCAAAAAAATCTCTTTGCCAAGCCAACTATTACCCAAACTTTCTCTATATGTGTGCCTCACATGGAGGGTACTTTATACAGAGCAAGAAGTGACTAATTATGCCTGCCAAATGCTTTAAGTTTGGGTTGGGCAAGGGCTAATTTGCAAAGGGGATGAAGAAGAAAAGGATGTGGGGGAAATGGTTTTTCCAGAGGTCTAACCTAAAGTAATTATGCAGTTAATTATTAGTGGAATTTCTCTTTGTTACTACTGCTGATCATCAAAAGCTCTCTTTTGCTTTATGTTCACAGGGCCTCAGGTGACAGCTCGTGGTGCAGATTAATTCTCACATAACAACGCCCAGAATGATAATGCAGCTCTACCTTACAGCTCAGAGAAATCTACAGAAACAGAAGCATCTTTCTTGTTCAGCAAAAGCTGGGTCAGACTGACAACCTCCATTGACTGGATGTAGAAGTACACCAAAGACTCCCTGAGACAGTTGCTTTGTCACACCCTAGATGACAAAAACCTGCTTACTCCTTTCTGAGGCTTCCTGCTTAGTGTGGAGTTAGCTATCCTTCCCAAGTCCACCCAAAAAATTTTTTTGAAAAGCATATTGCTGTTCCTAATAAGATATAAAGTAATAATAAGCATCATTATGGAGTCCTATTGATCACAAGTTGAACCAGGAAAAGCAGCCACCAAATATAGAGAAGTAGGCCAAAAGCACAGCTCTCCAGATGGCTATAGCATTGCTGTGCAAATATCTAATCCTTTTTATTTTAATGGCCCAAAAGAGAAAGGTTAAATATGGAGTAATACTAGGCAAGAGGAGTTAAGAACAAAAAACCAGAGCCACAGTGACAAAAAAGCATGTAAAGCGTTTCAAGCGTGTTTACCTTGGTAATAAATATTATCTTTCCTCTTTTTTAAAACAGTTCTTGCTTCATGTCCAGACTTTTTGTCCTGCTCCAAACTTTTTTTTATTGGTAGCTGAACTTTCTAGCAATGACACAAGTCTGCTAGGACTAACATTTGTCAGTTTTACTGTCGGCATTAACCATAGAGAACAATGTAGAGGGCTCGTGATAACCATATATTCCTGTGAAACATATATTAACACCACTTACAGCTATTGACACAAATGTACAAATAATCAGCACATTCTTTTAACTAAGTCCTTCACTAGTCAAAGCCATCATGACAATTTATAAGATGTTGGAATCAACAGGCCATTCTATTTCAGAATTTCTAGATACTTTCTGAAGATTAATTAATTTTTATAAAGCCCATGGGAAATTTACTCCTGTTGTACAGATGTGGAAACAGACATGGAGAAGCTAAGTGATTCGCCCAAATATGAGTCAGTTTGAAAGAAAACTTGTGTCTCCTCCTTCTCTCCTCACTTTAGTTAATTGTCAAATAATAGTGACGAAGGTTATACAAAAACATCATAGGGCAACAAGAATGGAAAATAAGAGAAAAATACCTCCACAAGATACATTTTAATAAAACTATGGAAAAACATAATCTGACCTATGCAGCAAGTTTTCGGTAATGCGCAATGATTTATGGAAGTTCCCTGGATGACAAAACTCCCAGGGTTTGTGCATATGGAAATAATAATAAAAGTGTATCACACAAAGCAAGTCAGCATTCAAAATATTTCTCATACCACAAGAACATCATTTGTAAATCTTCATAAAATCAATCACAAACATCAGGTGTAATTTAATTATGCTCAGACCAAGCATAAGCAGATGAATATTTAGCTGTTTCAAAATATTTTATGCTTTTATTACAATTATACTGGTTGGACTAGAAAATTGGTATTCATAAGTGTAGGATCTCCAGGGGCTTGAGAAAAACGGTTTGTTCAGGCTTGTGCAGGTGCTGTGATTCAGCACAGTAATACACTGGCTGCTCAAAGGCTCTATACCAAAGGATCTGTGGCTTGATTCCCAGTGTCTCAAGCCAGATTCAAGAAACCATAAAAATGAATAGAGCAGTAAATCTCCACCCATTTAAAAAAAATATTTACCATCAATTTCTCTTGTGAAGAAACACTTTGATATCCAAAAATTATACTGACACCTTCAGGTTAACATGAACAGGCTAAAGTTCCACAGCTCAGGGTTGTATAACCCTAGAAATCAAGGAAGAAAGTGAAGGGGAAACAAAAGGTACCCACAGGCCAACAAGACTTAACCAAAGCATGCGAGTAGCATCTGACAGTGTGAATGAAAGGAGTAGAAAACTTAAATAAATAAGAAATTATTTTTCCCAAACTGCTTCTTAGAAACTTATTCAGAATTTTGACATGGCTTTATTTTTATTTTTTTTTTAAATCACAGATTTCTAACACAAAGGTATTCACAAAGACGTACCTCTCTGAATTTAGCAGTACCATGTTCAGAAGTTCATTTAAGGTTCACAAGGTAAGCGTTTTAACAGAAATTGTTATAAGGCTTTCTAAAGGTACTTAAGCAACAACAAAATCTCCAGAATGCACAAATTCGCTCTGGTATGATCATTTCCTTTCTCAAACATTCCAAGATATGTGAATATACACCACTTAAATTATATGGCTGACATGGTGGATGACGGTCCAAGACCTCTGCCTGCAGTCTTGGGGCATCAGCAGGTATTCCCATAAATGCTACAGTCCAACAGAATATTAGCTGGTTTGTTGTTTTTTTTTTTTGTCTCCTTTCAAAAGCATTTTGACTGCTGAAATAGCCAAATATATCAGACATAAAGATTGCCTTCCTTTGTGTCATGGTTTAGGAGTGGTATTTTCCAATTTAGTGCTCTCACTGAGACTCTCCAAGCCATGTGCTGCTCGGTCCCTCCCTCCTTTTCCAACCCCCATCCCCCACGGTGATTGAAGCAGAGATTTGGAGGCACAAAACGTCGAGATAAGTATGGGTCGAGATAAGTACAATTTACTGGAAACAGCAATGAGATAAGAAAATGAACAAGAATATTAATAACACAAGTGTACAAGAAAGCGAGTGATTCACATGCAAAATGCTCAGAACCAGCATTAGCCAGCAGCTCCCTCTGCCACACTTACTCAGCTGGGAGGAGCCCCTTTTCCCAGGAGGAGAATCCCTTCCCCTTGCCCCTGGCAATGACATGAGGGGGTACAGAATAACCTCTGTGTCCTACCCATGCTCTCTCCTGATTACTGATAAAATTAATCCTGGCCTGGCCCGAACCAGGACACCCTGCCGCAAGCCAGGACCTCCTCCCTACATTGCCCATATATTCTGTCTTCAGGGGTCACTGGATTCCTCAGTGCTCCCTGAAGACCGCACAGATCCTTACATGAAGAAGAGAAACAGCATGAGGAAAGCAGAAGACAACCATATGTCCTGTCTCTCCAGTATCAAAATTAACTTCATCAAGGACATCACAGAAAGAATACATTTTATGGAAACATATCACACCATTATTTTCCCTAAAGAAAATGGAACAGAAAAAGACAGCAATGTTGCCATTAAGTTATCATGAAAGGCCTTTAGACCTTTTCTTCTAGCACCACCTGGAGATCAGCTGTGTGGTGAAATTTCTGTGAAGAAATTAAAACAAATAAAGTCTTGTTGTTATGGACACAGAATTAAATCACTGACAGGCAGACCAAGGTCATTCTTAAAATAGCACACAAAATCAGCAAAAGCAATAGCCTTCAGAAAATGTTTACAAGTCTTCCTCAGAGGTTTCTTTATCTACAATCAAAGACTCCAGCAAAAACTCACAAATTTTACTCCCCCCATGTTTGTGTGCTTTTTGGCAGGTAAGAACCCCACACGATAAAGCCATGTATCTCTCAGATTCATTGGTAGACAAAAAGAGTTCTGAATGGCACTGAGCAGAAGACAAGCAAAGATGTCAACACAGCGGGAAAGGAGGATTACAGGAAGGCAGTGTAACTACATAACACATTTTAAGTTTTGGTTTCCTGAATTACCATGAGAAGTCTAATGGCCATCTTGACTTTTACATTCCTTTTACTGCATAGTGAATGTTGTCTACTGACTCTTTCAACAACAAAAAAACTCAACACCCGGAGCGTTTGTTTCTCATATTGTCACACCACCTCTCTTAAAAATGCAAAATGGAACATTAAGAAATCCTGTGTGGTTTATTCATATATGCTATTTACAATGCACACAATTTTTTTTAAGGTTTGGTGGCTCAAACTCACGTCACACAACATCTTTGTAAGACAACCATGAACAGTGTCAAAATCATCTGGCCGTCATAATAGGAAACTTTCAAAACAAACAGGTAATGGCTGAGGATTTTAATCTTGCTTTAAAGCAGTATGACAAGACTGTTCATGAATGCTGATGGACACAAACCAGGAGCATAGCTTTACAAAATGCCTATAAGCTGCTTGCAACAGAGACAAACTTCATTGTAAAACTTCTTTCTCAAGGCCCCAACTATTGCATGAAGCAAGCTTAATCACTACCCTCATTATCTCCAATTACCACATCCATGTGGAATCTAACTTCAAAATGCTTTTGGTATCAAACAAAATGTCTTTAAAGAGAGCTTAATGAATGAAAAAATGTCATTTGGATAGTAACTTGAAATATTATCTCTGGTATTTGTTACTTTCCGTCTAGAGCAGAAACACCACATGAGGTAGTAACTGTTCTACTCTCACAAGCCACAAATATTCAGTGTATGGCAAACCCAGACATTTTGTCAGGAATTCAAACACTAACAGAAATTAGAGGGTGGAGCTTCAAGTAAGAGGGAGGTGGTGAAAATTGTGGCCTGGCCCAGAAAAAAAACTTAGAGTTCAACAAGAGGTGAAAAGCTCTGTTCCCAGGGCAGAAGCACAGGCCGAATTGGCACCTGCTGAAAAGGAGCCTGGCAGTTCCAGCAGATGCCAGCTACAAATAAGGCAACCGTGCACTTCCATGACAACGAGAGAAACCGCACAGCTGGGCCACAGCAAGAGGAGCACAGGCAGAAGAGCAAGGGAAGGCACTTTCTCCTTCTGTGCAGCACTGGTGAGGCTGCAGCTGGAGAACTTCATCCTTCTTGAGCCCCTGCTCCAAGAACAGGGGGATTTTGGAGATCGTCCAGTAACAGGCTTTTAACGTGGTCAGGAGGCTACAGCATGTGGCCTGCAAGTCTAAAGGCTAAAGTTAACAAAAACCATGACTAATCTGATGTTCATGCTCTGAGAAGGAAGTTGGACTGGATGGCCTTGAAAGGTCTCAGCCAACCAACACTTCCATGATTATGCCAATTGATTCCCCTCTCAACACGTGATTTGAGAACATACAGCGTGCAGGACAGTCATAATCACACAAAGAACAGCAGCAACAACGTCAAGCACAGTACTACTGAACATTGGGCATTTGGGAAAAATTAAAATATAGCTCTAGAGAGCAAATCAACTCATAACAGGGTATCATTTGAGCTTTGTACTCCTCTTGAGAAAAACTCAGTGCTACAAAGCATGTGTGTGTCTATAAGGCCCAGAATGATCAATAATGAACACAAAGTCATGGAACACATCATATGTTAATATACACATAATGAATTGCTAAGTAATTAAAAAAAACCTCCCATGAAGCATGAAGTAGCTGCACACACTCTAATGGGGGGTGTGTGTGCACACACTGTAGAATATTTTAATCAGAGACTTAAAGCTAATAGGAAATTCAGTATGAATAGAAGATCAGCTTTCTGGATTTTTTGATACCGTATCACTCCTGTAAAGCAGCAATCCTACAAAATGTTCAAAAAAGTGTCTAAAATTCATGAACTTAATTTAACTCTTCTGATTGTTAGCATGCACTTGCATAGACATAGAACACCTTTATAACAGTGGGGAACAGAAACTGTTCTTCCCAAAACAATTTTGAGAAAAATCTCTATTTTTTCCATTCTTCTTTCTTTCATACACTATTCCTCAACATGTTCTCACAGAAGCATCCATGAAAGAGTTTTTTATTTTTTGTGAAAAGAGTGCTTACAAAAAATTACTCAACTGATGACACTGATTAAGGAGCACAGAAAACTGAAAAAATTCTAAGAATACAACTTTATTCTCCAAGAGGTATTAAATCCCTCAGAATTTTATAGCTGCAAATAAAGGCAAAATATATCCGTTCCAGTCACATTATATTGTGACTTGTCAACAAGAATAGAGAAAACCATACTGGAAAATGCTTATGGAATATTCGCCCCCAATGTCTTGTAGAGTTTTCTCTAAGCATGATGAATTCAAGTATCTTCACACCCATCCATATAATTAATTTTTCAGCAATTGAACACACAAAAATTAGAAGGATTTTAAATTTCCACTTTTCCTCATTTTCAGATTTCACCAGAACAGAAGAAATAAATTCCTTATAAACTTGTAGCTCTTGGAAGTACAGAAATGAAAAATAAAACCAAAACAAAACAAAAAACAAAAAACCCAACCAACCAACCAACAAAAAAAAAAAACCAAAAAAAACCCCAACAAATTAAAAAACTTTGTGGTTTATTATTCAGAAGACAGGTAGAATAGGATGAGAAATTCCTTTTCCACTCACACATATGGTACCTAAGGGGAAGTCTGAATCAATATTTTAATGAAATATCAGGATCATTTGTAAAAAAAATTATATAACTTCCAAATATTTTATCCATTGTTGCATGTGAGTGTAAATATTGTTTTTACATTTAGCAACTTAAAAAAATTTAAGTAGCAAGGAAGATAATGTGAACAAACAAGATTTGACTGTCAGATTTTTCCTCATAGGAGAAACAATTTTCTTTTTTTAACTTGTCTGTATTTCAAGACATTTTTAAACTAAAACTTTACCATAAAATGAAACTTCAGAATTTTCCTAGAATTGCATTACTATATACTAACTCTGGGAGAAGTTTAGTATAGAAGTAGAACACTATTTTAATCAAGAGTCATCATGCATTTGGAATAAATATTGAACAAAATTTATTTAGTTCAATTTAATTGAGTTCTAAAATAAATCCTATACAGAATAGGATGATAATAATGCTACAATCCTATAACATTCTTAACTGCTAAAGCACTGCTTTGTCTGCAAGAAATCTGTTGTGAAGCTTGGATAAATCAAAATTGGCGGAACAAATACTTCAATTTAATTAAATAGCTGTTTGTTTGGTTTTTTTTTTTTTCTTTTCTCTTTTTAACAAATCTTCAAACACAGGAAAGGTTGTAGAAGAAACAAAAGAAAAGGTGCCAAATAGATGGGAAGAATCTAGGAAACAAATTCTGGGCACAGTCTAGGGTATTCTTTCAGGAAGAAAAGGTGAAAAACACCTTTGGTTGGTATCTAAAATAACGGCAGTTTTGACTTTTTGGATCTATCAGGCCTAGATGGTCAAAATCAGTGACTGTTGACTTTATTCAGACATAGCAGGGTGCCAAAACAGAGATCTCTTTTAACTGTAGACAAATTCAGCAGATGTAAATTGGGATGGGGTGGGGGTGAGGGGGAGTCTATCATTGTGACTATGAGTGTTCTGGCCAAGAGAGCTATGGTCTGGTTTGTCACATTCATGAAATTAACCTCTTTGAGAACAAGGAGCTACAAGAATTTCATAATCACAGAATATAAATTCATTACTTGGTTGCAGCATCAGCACCTCCACACTTACTGAAAATAAGGACAAACCTAAAGTTGAACCACTAAGTTTCAAAAACATGGTGCTTCATGAAAAACAACAACATTAAAGAAAAAAAAATTACTTTTGTCTACCTCAAAACTGAGCAGAACTAATTTCCTTTTCCAACCACAAACTTTCTAATCATTTGACCAGCTGCACTGCTCTCACAGAAAGAACAGATGGAATAAGCGCTAACATTTATTGATGTAAAATGATCATAAAAATCTATTAATACATCTTGATGGTTGTTATATCCCCTAAAGTTAATTTTTCCCAAATTTAAAACAGTTTGTTTGAATGTCCTTTTTATTAGCTTCTCTTGCATGAAGCTGGTCCAGAAGCCATGGAGGGCTATCAGTGCAATCAAGGTTATAGAATAGAAACCTATAAAAAATCTGAACTTATGTTTAAGATGTCTTTTTCATTTATATTTTCTAGGACAATGTATCTCTAATACATCTTAACTATCTATCTGAAAACTTTTATAAATGCCCTAAGGAAAAGAAATCTAAAGACGGGTTGTGTTGCATTTTCAGAGGGCATGGGGAGACAAGAGATCATAGTGTCTCAAATTCAGGAGTTTGGAAATGTTCATTAAAAAACTAACAACTTAGATAAGTTGGTGCACCAAAAAAAAATTTAAAAAAAATAAAAATAAAGAGGGAAAATTTAGCGCAAGTTGTAAATTATAGAAGAAAAATTTCATAAAGTTCCCAAAAACAGAATTACAAAAAAAACCAAAACAAAACCATCACCACCACTTAAGTTGATTCCAGCAACAACAACAAAAATGTACGAAAGCATAGAGGTAAAAACAACAAATTAAGTTGTAGCTCTACTACAACATCTTTCAAGTTGTGGAGCAGAGACACAATTCCATACAAACACGCAATATAAGTGGAGAAAATCCATGCTGACCTGGTGTGGATGCATTGCACAGGCAAGACACAGCCCATACTGAGACTCTGCCCTTGCCCAGCAGAGCACACACAGCTCCAGCTCTGCCTCAGCATGCAGAAAAGCAGACAGGAGCACTCTCCCAAAACCTATACTACCAACAAGTACATGCCACCAACCATTACGAGAAGCTAGGAAAGAAAGTGAAGTTGGCTGGTTTTAGAAGAAAAGCTAGTAAATATGTACACTCAGCACAGTAAAATGCCCTGTGTCATATAATCTGAAAAAAATTACATCTGAATCTAGTTTTATTGCCTTTTTTCAATGAAATATTTGCATATTCAAGATCATTCCCACAGTTCTTGAAGATAAACAGCTCCTGACATCATTTTGGAGTTCTATTTTCAGAAAACTTTATTTATTTCTAAGTGGTTTAATGTGCATCTGTTTACATAAATATTTAGATATGTGAAAGCACATCCTGCTCAAGCTGCACTGATAAACAAAAGTCAGCTGTTACTCCTTTTCCACTCCTGACTCTTCTTGGAGCTGTGCCTATTCCCTAGCTCTGGTTCATAATGCAGCCATTGTGCTTAGAACCAGGAGTTTATAAACACATGCTTGAAAAATGTAGTCTGGCTTTCCAGCAATATATTTCAATGGCTCTTTTATCATTAAGTTGCTCTACAGTTGGTGTGTCTCAGTTTACATTTCTTCACAAGGCCTCACATGAGAGATGTATTGACAGTATTAGCAAAGCTGGGAGGTGACAGAAAGAGTCAGCATTAGAGATGAAGAACATTTTTATCATTTTACGCCCAAGGGTTCTCTCTACAAACTACTTCTGCTGATAATAGAAGCAGAATTTATAGAATATGGGATTAAATACCCAAATCTACCAGTGGCTCATCTGTTTGACCTACAAACCTGCTGTTATTCTTGCTTAACACACAAGAAAACAGTACAGGAAGATGAGGAACCGAGGAAGGGTGAATGTTCCTGCAATCTGAAGATTGAACTAGAAGTTAGAAGATCCGGACTAAGGTTCCACATTTGCCACACAGGTCTCATGTGAGTCTGGAAAATCTTAGATCCTGGGCCAGTAACATACTTAGCACATCCCACTGACTTCAGTCTCTGGCAAGACCTGAATCATATGTGACAGCCTAAATCTGTTGAAATTTTTCCTGTTACTCTAGGCACTGAATGAAGCTTTCCTTTTCCTCAGAAAAGACAATGCAGGCATTCTTACATTTAAATATATATATATATACACACACACATGCATATGTGTATTGTTAATAAGGATTGAGCTTCGTTTACCACACAGAATTACACCGGACACTTTCTTCATTGTAATCACTATCTGTCCAGAAAAACTTACCAATTCCATACAAATTCCCTGAAATCACTGCTGCATCCGTAAGTAATTTTTTTTTTTTGTCAAACATATTATAGTTACATTTCTGTATATGCCAAATTTCTGGAGGTCATCAGTTTACAACATTTTGCAGTCCAAGTAGTTAATTATTGGCAAGATTCTAGAAAACATTTCTCATGCTCTAATTTATTTAAAATTAAGACCACCATGAAACTTTTGCATTAAAGAAAAAACAAAGACACCTGAAAATGAGGATAGGCTATAAATACTGCTCATGATTTTGAAAAAGGAATCCCAAATTCCACAGAAAATTTGAAATTAATATGTATATCAAGCTGAATCTTTTCCAAAATTCTCAATTTTAGATCACACTTGTTTACTAGCAATAAAAATCTTCTAAACCAGTAATCAATGACCTAGGTCAGTTCTCACTGAATTCAGTAATGAGGAATCTATTTACTTAGATTACATCTCCCAATTGTCCCTGCATAATGACTATTGATTTCGGGCATGAAAACTGGATCTCTTTCAGCTGAAGTTAAAATAAATACACACTCCAGCCACAGGGGTATGAGCCTATGGAACCACATGGTCACTATGCTGAAGTAAATCACCTCAAAATGCTCACACTGTATCCTCTGTTTTGTTCTGCAGTTCAATCTCCACCAGTCCACAATATTTCTCAATGAAGACAAAATCTCAATGAGACTTTGAGGCTTTGCTCCAAAGAAAATGAGTACAGAGCTAAGTTTATGACCTAGTTATTTTTTCCTCTGTTTGGAACAGTTATATATGCAATTAAATTAGAACAATTATTGTGGAGAGAGGAAACATTTTGCAGCTCTTTACCTTTTCAACAAACTGTTTTTTTCAATTCACAGCCCTTTAAACCTTTCACTTTCATGGTCCCAAAGAACCACCACTAACAATACATCCAGGCTAATACAATTTATTAAGAGTTAGAAGACAAGGCAGATGGCTTGGTTTTTTTAAATAAAAGTATGGGTTTGCTTAACTATACCTTCTATTTGTTCCCAGTAAATCCAAAAAGATGTGTAACGGATAGGAGTTATGCAAATGACTATTCAGCTTTCAGTTTTTCAATCAAGTATGACAACTTAGTATGAATGCATTAGATTAGAAGGGCTTACAACAAACTGCAGATACTCAGCTTCATCAGTTCAAGAAATTTGTGTTCTTTTTTATAATAAAAACCCAAAAGAGCAAACCCAGAGCCAAAACTCAACAAACAAAAAAACACACACAAACCAAAACCCAACAATTGGTATCTTCGTGCTGCTTAAAAGTAATATTACAAGCAACCAAAATATGCATGTGGAAGCCTTTAAACATAAGTTTTACAATGAAAGCTAAATCCTGTGACTGGTTCTGTCTGGTTTCTGACACTCCAGTAGAACATGGAGGCAGCTGCTAGACCTACCATGTTATCTCCCTCTGAGAAGTATCTTTGAGCAGCATAAAGTCATCAAAATATTTGCCTCCCAGTTTCGTTATACAGAGCATGCTGCTGGGGAAAAAATGATGTATGATAATGAAGCCTTTATTTTTCTTCCTCCAACACTTATTGAGCCTTCAGCCTGACAAGGAAGAATTCACTAAATGTCCTATGTTGAGCAGCACCAAAATATTTCAGGATGGAGCCTTATTTTGTTAAAGGAAAAGTCAAAATAAAAAGAAGACAGATTAAAAAGATAATCATACAAGAAGTTCCCACATATGTCATCATACAGTTTTGAAAATTATGCCACTGTGGGCATTCAAAAATGACTGACTTTAAGCAGGGATTAATTCGTACCATCTTCCAGATGTCGTGAAGCCAGAATGCGCCAGATATCTCCAGAACAATGTGGTACCAAGCACCAAACTCAGCAGGTACCAGCAAGTCACAAAGACTCATGTCTGAAAGGCCAGAAAGGAAGAAACCTGACAAATTGGAAATAACAGACAGAACTGGAACTGCTTTATCTCTCCTCATTGTTGACCTCTAGATCATCTGTACCATTACAGAGAAAAAGGAAGTAAAAGGAAAGCCACAATGTAGGAAAAGAATGTACATTATGAGAACCAGCCTAAATCGGGAAATTTCAGTTACTGTGTTGAGGTCTGGGTCAGTTTTACCACTTCCTTGAAAAGCAATTAATTTTAAATCAAACTCCATATTTCTACACCAAAGTATTTACAGACATCCTGATATCCAAAAGTGTGTTATTTGGTAACTACAACAAATGCAGTATTATTTTAAGTGAGTATTTTATTTCAAAGCATTTATACATGGGCCTGTTGATATTTTACATTTTTAACAGAAAATGTTTCAGGCAGTAGATAATATCATTTGCCAATCAGAGACTTTCTGTCTCTCCATTTGCCCTCAGTTTTCAGAATCAATGTCAAGAAAGATGTGCATCTCATAAAAGAAAGAAATCTCAATCAGCACTTGAAGGGACCACTGGGAATCTTCCAACGAGTTCCAGATGTTTGGCCACTGATGCACTAATGCTTGCACCATGGAAAATCTCTCCAGGTGTTTGCAGTTCCATACAGTGTTGCACAACAGGGATCATAAAACTATTCCCATGAAGGAAGGCCATCCTTAATCAGAGGCGTGCACACGACAGAATACCCAGACTAACCACGGCAGGAGCAAAGATCCATCCAAGAATACCAGTGCTGCTACATGTTTGTTCAGAGCATGCTGGACAAGAACCTTGCTGGCCCACATGCACTGAAGCTCGTGCACAGCCCAGGTAGCATAACCAGCTTATAACCACAGATGAGGAGTCCGGAACAAGCCAACTTTTCCAAAGACAGCATAGTCCAAGATGCTCGTTAACCTGAGCAATAATTTCTAATTCAGAGGCAATATTGACTGCGGAGGCAAATGTTAGCTTGAAATATAATGTATTCCACGTTTCTGATTTGGCAACCTGAACTGTGACTTATGCCGTATTTACAATCTAAATGACAGCTTCTGGAACCTCCCTAAGCTGCCATGACAGATCCAAAATTAATGGATATTTACATGTTTATATAAATAACACAAAATTTCAAGTTAGTCAGTGCCAGAGTTTGAATCAGCATTCCCAGTATTTTGACTTATTTTGCCAGTTTCCAAATGCCAGCCCTAAAATGCAAGGGACACTACACTTACGGTGTTCAGCTTCTTCAGGTTAAAGCCATAAGGTACATATATGATTAGTTAATATTCTGAACATTATTTTGTGTTGTCCAAAACATTGAAAGGCATGAACAATTAAAAAGCGAATAAGATTATGGTTAAGTTTAGGACTTTTTCTAAAAATGTGTACAAGAAGCACAAAAGGAAAAAACAACACATGATTTGGTTTAACTACTAAAGAAATGTTTTGTTTTAAATGGATATATTTTTTGGCTTAAAAAACAGATTAAAAATTATGGGGAAGAAACACATATACCTAGTAAAAATTAGACCTGTGGAAAAGACTTGAAATTCTGACACCTGCAGTGGTCTCTTATCTAAAATGGAAGTATTTATAGCCACTTGAAATGTTTCAGTTGCTTTTTTGTTTTGTGCATTCCATGTACGCTTGTTTCTGTATTGATAAGTTATCAATCTAACAAAAATTGGAAGCAGGCTTTTGCATTTATACTACAAAGGACTAAATGCAGCAACAACAACCAACCAGCAAACTGGAAACTCTTGAAGCTGCATATAGGATAAACGACATAAAATAATTTAAATAAACTACCATTCAGCCTAGGCCAATAACTGATATTCCATGCTGCAATGTACATTCAGTATTTATAAAGCTTGACTGCAGCTCAATTCTCTATAAACATACGTTGAACTCCAAACCTGACTTTCTCAACCCCAGCACATAACAGTATTCATAAGTATCTACTTGACCAAGAATCATCTTGCCTTCTTTCAAGTGTCATTCCTGTTTAGACTCACAAATTGGATTTAAGATTTTGGGTTTTTATAGTTATCTTGCAAATCCCTTCTCCAAAGTTTTAAGTCAGATTTTGGTTGTCGATTTGGTATTTTTTTTTTTATTATTTTTTTTTTAATTTGAGCATTATGCATGTGTTTTATAAGAGAACAAAATATAGTACACAATTGTAAAACTACAAAACGAAACTACGTGATTGGATCCTGTTTAGAACACTGCTAGATAGCTATGGACAGTTCTGAGGACAAACAGGAATATCAATAGAATAGCATTGTGTCAAGAGGATGTGGTTGTTTCTATCACAATTAAATAAATTTTAAATGCTTCAAAGGCAGCTAGTATTCCACTTCATGATTATCTCCTAAAGACATGATCTCACATAAACTGCAAATCATTTGCATTCTCTGAACAACTATTTTAATTACATGAGCTATGAAGTACAGTAAGGGTAATTTAGAATGAAAGTATTCTTGAATAATACATCATTCAAGCATATTTAACTCAACATAAGAAAGTATGAAGAGAAAACATCAAAGATCAGAGACATAATTTGTTTTGTTTTCCTTACTCTACATTTCTTAGCTGACTCATGAGAAATCAGTATAATTTAATGACACTTTTATTTTAGGACTGTTTGAATCTCTTTGGTTCCTGCTTAAACACAAACAATGGACAATGGATCTCTCTAATTTCAAAAAGGCAACAATATCAGATTTCTATATTTATCAGTATAGACATAAAATGACAGTAACATTCTTCATAATTTAAAGAGCTATTAAACTCATAATCACAGGATGATGATACATATTTCAAAAGGCATTCAATCAAAGTCATTACTTAAATCAGTTTGGTTCCTTTGAAATAATTTTTAAAAGGATGACAAATTTCTGTCCTAATGTTATTTTATGCATAGGAGAGTATGAGAAACACATGTGACAAAATTATCAACATCTAGGAATAAGAGCAAGATCACTAATTCAACACCTGAATGATTCCACTCATTAAAGTCCAGAAACTTCAGCCAATATCTAAAATCTCTCCTGTAGAACCAACCCGTTTCTGATCAGACACATTACTTCTCCAATACTTCATCTCAATAAATGTCTAAGTTTTCAGAAGACAAACAGCAATTTCAAGTGCATCAGTTTTTGCTTGCACTGTGAGACACCTCAGAAAAAAAACCCTTGATTTTTACAAGGTGCTGAGCATCTATACAGTAAAACTGAATCCATTTGCAATACTGAGGATTCCAAACTTCAGACATTTTAAGTTAAATAATTTTAAAAATATGTGGTAAATTTTCTAAGCAAACATGTACATAACCATTTAGGAAAAAAAACTCCTCAGTGTCTTTGAATGTAGGTATCTTTTTACTCTGTATTTGGCTGCAGTTCCACATGATGTCTTTTTTACGCTTTTTCAGATAATTTTTCAACCGTGATCTCTTTCTTATTCTGGTTTACTGTGGAACTACATAACCAAATTTTGGTTTGGTAATGAATAAATCAGACCTGACAATCAAAATTAACAGCATGGTTCCTTCAAAACTCTCCATCCAAATATGATGCTTCTATCAACATCTGCTAACTCTCAGGATCTTTTCAGAGGTCTCTCTTAAATAAGACCCTTTTAGAATGTTAGGAGCTGTGGCTGTAGTGCTAATAGAAGTTGAATCTGTAACAAGATTGATCAATCTCGTTAAGTTCGGGGAGAAGCATGCCTAATTGTTTTAATTATCCATGTTCTCATGCTTCAAATACATTAAAGGAAACACTCAGTATTTCCCCACTCATTTTCCCCCTCTGGATCAGCCATGCCAGTACTGTGGGATAAAACATCTCATACTTTTATGGGGTTCTAAAGCAGCTTGCCTTGTTTGATATTGCATATTTGATATATATTTGATTTATCCTGAGGGCATAGAGCATACAAGGATCTACACTGGCCATATATGTTGGAGATGGGTTGGTTCAGTACCTCTCAAGAACATATCCAAACCAAACAGCAACTCTCTTATTCACTGTGAGTGTTCAAGGACATTCCAGATTTCTCATTGATACAATGCAGTATCAATCAATTCAAACTGCCAGCATTTTAAAAGGTAATATTTTCACAAGAAAGGCACACCAACACCTTAGGAAAGCATAAATTTTCTTCACAAGTATTGACCATAGAAGAAAACAAAATTAGTCTGTCTCCTGAGACAGATTTCTCTTGTGTTAACTTTTAAAGTAATCACAAAAATTAATAGATTTTCAACAAATAAGATATGCATTAATTATCAATTTCAGACAATTATTGTTTTTTCTTTCACATTGTGCATACAAACACATAAATCATACACTGTGATTTCTACTCTGACCAAACAAGTACTCCTTCTATTTTTTCCCATTAAGTTATTGTCACTTTTTCAGCCCAAATTTGCATTAGTAAAAACAGTATTCAATACTTGTTCCCTGTTAAATCCAAGGCAAATTGAATTTCATTCAAAAATCCACAGTGAACTCAAACTATCATTCATCTTGTTAATTATAATTTGTGACAACTGCTACAAATGATAGCTATTAAAAGATATAGGAAGGAAGAAGCAAATTATTCTAAAGGATGCATTTTATAATGTATGCTGAGCAACCTTCTCTAACAATTTTGCATGAGAAGATTTCTTTCTCTTATCTCTTTTTTCCATCATTGCTTCACTTTTATTATTAATTCCTCTCCCCCTCAGTCTCTCCATAACCATTTGACCCTTTGCTTGGCATTTCAGTTAGACAGCCTCATTTATTCAAGAGTGATTTCTTTTTTTTCCATGTGCTGTGGTACATTCAGATCGCAGATTTAAGTATGTATTGGTGTCCTGGATGACATCCTTGATGTGAATTTATTGGCTGTTTTTGTTACTCACCCACACTGGGGTTGTCCTCCCTCATACATGCTGTTCTCCTCGTGTTGACCCTGGGGAGATTCCCGAGGCAGATGTGAAAGGTAGGGCTCCCTCCTCCCCCAGCACACCAGAACGCAGATTGCAACACACCGCTAACCTCCGCTGCCAGGATTTCTGACAGAGGAGACACAGGGCCAAATTCTTCTGCTCTCGTCAAGTACCACCACTGAGCTGATTTACAGCACAAGACAAAGACCAGGAACCTATGATAGAGTGTTCTTATTGTGATATGGACACGGACTCTAATTCTGTTCTCATCATTCAAGAACACAGAGAAAGATTGTGTGTTGAAAACAGAATTAACTGCATTATGGTATTTCATTGTGAAAGCAAAAATTGGCACGTTTGGGGAAAAAAAAATAGCTGATGCATTACAGCAATATCAGCTCATAGCACACAGGCCAAGGACACCTCTAATGTTTCTATTACAAACTTCATCTTACATCTACTTTCAAGTCAGAGAAAACTTTTCAAGCAATATTAGTACTGAACTCCTGAGCCCAATAATGTACTTTGCCTAGCAAATATGAAAGTTACTGCCTCTTTTTAAGGAGAGAATGAAAGAGGATAAAAAAAACAACCTATATCTTAGTTTGGATTTAAGCAATAGGTACACATATTTCTTTAAAAACACCATAAAGATATATTTAGTTGAAACTACGTATGTGCATCCAAGATATCCTACTATTCATATCCATATTAACCTCACAGCATGATAAACTGCAGTGATGAAATATGGTACTCTGCCAAATATGTTTGTTCCTTAACGGTGCTTAGAGACTATTTACAGATTTGAGGTCTTTTGGTATTACTACATAACAGACATTAGGTGTTGGAATTTATCATAAAAGTAACCTTTTGGATATGTTCCAACGTATAACCTCCACGCATATTGCCTAGTCTTTAGCAGCAATACTGAACATTATCCTATCAGTTAATTTATAATAAAATTTAGAAAAATAAAATATTAGAAAACTCAGAGTATGAAACCGAAGCCAGTAATACTTCTGAAATTAACTGGGAGTTTATCTTGGAGAGCCAATATTAGCATTTTGCCTGCCCCGAGCTGTGTAACTGCTGTGGCAGAGCCTAAGACTATGAGGTATTGATGAAGATCTCAGCTTGCCAGGTGCTTTACTATTAAAAGAAAAAAGGACTGCCAGTTCTGCCAAATAAAAAGTGCCAATGTAAGCTGACAACAGTGTTACACCTTAAAGATATGCTGGCTGATCTGAAAATAAGCATATTGCCATACATATTTAAAATCAGACCTTCCTACCTCTGTCTTGAGTTAGCTATCAACAGAGATACTCTCCCAAGCCTTTTTCATGGATTTCAAGTCTCTCAACTTCAGCAAAATTAACAGTTAACTTAACTAGATTAGGTTTTGTTGTTTTTTTCCCTGTATGAGTGCAAGTTTGTTTTGGCTACTCCTGATGAATAACTAACTTGAAAAAACTGCCAGAGAGCAAAAAATAAGGAAGTTAAGGATTCTGAGGCTAGGGCCAATAATAATTTATCAATTTCATAATGTGCTATATAGATTTTTAAAAATGGTGTAAACTTCATCTTTATCTTATTCCTCTAATTTTGCAATATATGCTTCATATATGTGAGGTCCTCTTTTTCTGGTAATTCTTCATAGAAAAACTCATCATCTCATTTGCCTGCCCACTCACACAAAATCTGACAATTCAGTTGTGGGGAAAGCTTTATGAGATCTGGAAGAGAGAAATAAATGCTATTTTTCTCCTACAAAAGATTAAATCTAACACTTCCCTCTTAAAAAGAAAAAAAAATAGAGCCATGACTTTGACCATGACAAGTCATGCTTTTTTCTCATGGATGAACTATAAGTTATGCATGGCTTTCTTTAAAATACGTTTTTCATATTTTTAAGTTGTGATACCAGCAAATTGTGAGGAGTTTGGGTAGTATAACAGATAATTAATGCTGGATGG
The DNA here is from genome assembly GCA_013400915.1 of Pardalotus punctatus. Taxonomy (NCBI): domain Eukaryota; kingdom Metazoa; phylum Chordata; class Aves; order Passeriformes; family Pardalotidae; genus Pardalotus; species Pardalotus punctatus. Next base: position 940,710 of record VZTX01026579.1, on the reverse strand, counting down.
AGGAATGCTTGGGTAGGAAGGATGATTCTACTAATGAGGAACATCTGAGAAGCATATAATTGGAACAGGATGTTGTATATTTTCCATAGTTCTGATTACACAAAAAAAAAAAAAAAAAAAAA